>WTSP01003028.1:0-16146 GCA_025331215.1 Actenoides lindsayi
TTCTTTCTTTCTTTCTTTCTTTCTTTCTTTCTCTCTTTCCCTCTTTCTCTCTTTCCCTCTTTCTCTCTTTCCCTCTTTCTCTCTTTCCCTCTTTCTCTCTTTCCCTCTTTCTCTCTCTCTTTCTTTCTCTCTTTCTTTCTCTCTTTCTCTCTTTCTCTCTCTCTCTCTCTCTCTCTTTCTCTCTCTTTCTTTCTCTCTTTCTCTCTCTTTCTTCTTTCTCTCTTTCTCTCTCTTTCTTCTTTCTCTCTTTCTCTCTCTCTCTCTCTCTTTCTCTCTTTCGTCTTGCCTTGCCTTGCCTTGCCATTCCCCTTGTCTTTCCTTGCTTTTCCCTGCCTTTCCTTTCTCTCCCTTGCCTGTCTTGCCTTTCTTTCTTTTTCTCTTTCTTTCCTTAAGGTACAGATGTGCCCTGTGATTCGGCTCAAGTGTGTGTATTCAGGGGAGCTCATGCCAGGCAGACACCAGGAAAGGGCTGCCTGCCTCACACAAGAAGCACATGGATGTGTGAAATCCAGGGCTGAGTATTACTTTGAGTGTGGATGAAGTGATTTCCTCTGCAGAGCTCCTGGGGGAGAGCCATGTGGGCTTGGGAATTCGGCATGGGCCACAGCAATTCTGTATTTGGCATCATTTCTGGGCAGCGCAGCACTGGCCTGGCACACTTGCTAAATGCTTGCAAGATTCATCATCAAGTTGTGCTGTAACAATAATTCACTCTCTTATGAAGTCTTTTAGCTAGGGGCCTGAATGTGCTTTAATTAAGACATTCAGTAAGATCTGTGTGAATAACTGAGTCATGGATTAAAGATTTTTAGATCATCCCAGATCAAACTAGTTTTCCTTTTTTCCTGGATGAAATGAAGTATTATGTTTCAGCCAAAATAATTTTGTTTTCATTTGGAGTTTTACATTTTTTAAAAAACCTAAGTAAGCTGCTTTTTTTTTTTTTTTTAACATTTCAAAAACAAGTTAAGCCTTAAAACCAAAAATAAAGCCACGTCATATAAAACCCCATCAAACTGAAGTATTCCAGCCTTTTCAGACTTCCTTCTCATTACTTTTGGCCAAAGCTCATCACCAGCCTTGGCACAAGTCTGCAAATAGTTTTGGTCAGCTTAGTTTCACAGTGTTCTAAAGATCTACTGTTTTACAAAAGCTTTTGCTGTGCTCTGCTCTCGGGACAGTTGGTAGGCAGGCTTTGGTATTCTCATTTACAGATGGATAAAGCTGGGCAAAGATAAGGAAAGTAAAGCACATTAGAGCACAAGATGAGTCACCAGCCGTTCTGGGAACAAAACCCACATCTTCTTAAGAGTGTGAATGCATGTCACAGCTCCCGGAAATGATGGAGAATTAATGAAGCATGTTCTAATGAGGATTAACACAGAGTAGGGCCAAGTGCCATCCACCTTTGTGAACATGTGAAAAGGTACATCAGGGTGGATCAAAGAGCGTGTCACTGAAATTTCTCCTGTTTAACCTTCCACTTGCCAGAAAAATCCCAGACGTTCAAGAAATCAAGTGGGGAAACAAGTTTAATCCCTGCAAAGAAAAGTCTGAAGCTGATTGACTGCTCAGGAGAACATTTTTAAAAGTTACCTTTTCAAAATCACTCAGAGCAGGACTGTATGTTATCACTTATTTGTGTGCAGCCCCCACTGCTTGTGGGGGGCCGACCGTGGACTTGAAGGAAAGAAAATACAGTCTCTGGTTTAGGAAGCCCCTCTACCATCCCTGAGGCAGAAGCATTGTCCTCCCACACGTTTGCAGTTCTGCACTCCCAGACCTGGCTCAGACCCTCTGCACACCCACACCCCTTTCCCTCTGTCCCCTGGAGGAAAGCCAGTGTGGGGGCCTCCTGCTTTTGCTCACGTAGCACCTCTTTCTCACACCCTGGTGCAGCATGCACCTGGCCACCAGCCAGACAGAGGCAGTTGCTAGCTGCAGAAGGCTACTGCTATTTTCAGCAGGTCTGAAGGAAGCTGCATGGCCCCAACCTCCCCAGCGGCTATGCTGAAGTAACCGAAATGGTGTACCTGCCCCAAGTTGCATGTGAGGAAGATGCTTTGCACCCACTGACAGGTCCCTAAAACCCCTGTTCAGTCAAGTGGCTGTAGCAGGCTGGGGCACAGAGCGGGAGCCAGGTCCCATGCCATCCTGCTGCAGAGAATAAAATGCAGGGCAGCCCATACCCCAAATGCACCCCTAGCCCCTGCAGACCCACACCAGCCCGTGTAGGCCAGTTGAACACACTGGCTGCAAATCCATCCTGATTTTTGAGACATGTGGCTGAATGGGGTTGGGAAAAACCCAGTACTGCTGGCCTGGCCCTTAGTGCCTCTGCACCTTACTTAATGCATGCCCTGGCATCACCCTCAGCATGAGCTGGGGGAGACAGAAAGCCAAGATGGCAAAGCATTGAGGGCTGGGACCCCTGATGTGCCACAGCAAGGAGTCCCTGGTGTAGCAAAGCCACAAGCTGCCTTTTCAAGCAGCGGTAAGGCAAGGATGGATGTTTGGTATTATAAGTCTATCCCAGACAAACCATTATGTTCTTACTATGCTACATTTTATAGGATGGTTTAAGATAAAAATGGTGATTTGTCCAATATTATACTACTTACATTATAGCATTAAAAATACAATTTTGCTATAATCATTTCTTCTCCCCTAGGCTTTTATATCTATAAAAGAAAGTGCATATAGCTCTATAAATCATATCAGACCTAATAAACCCTTCCTCTGCCAAGCACTGCCTTTAACTTTCTCCTCAAATACATGGGCAACATTTTCCCTGCTGTCATCAGATACACTCTGCTTTTGAGACTAAAACTGATTGGATCAGTCTAACAACTGCTTGGACAGCATACGTCTCATGGATTTCGAGGCAGATGCAATTTCTGCCTCTGCCTTCAAGTTCTCACAGAAATCTCCCTCAAAACTTAGTAACGATTTAGCCCCGTCTATCTTTGAGCACATAGGTAACCTGATGTGCAAAAGTCCTCATGCCTCAGGCAGGTTTAGATTGCTTTTGATCTTAGTTAATAGGCACGTGAAATTCTGCACATTTGTGTTGTTGCACCTGGTAGAAAATTGCATAGCATGGTTATATGTTTGTAGTTAACATAGTCCGTTGGGAGCATACAAAGCTACACCCCTCTTGCCTTTACTCAGTTACTCATAATAAAATATTTCCAGTACATCTAAACAAACTGATTTCTTCCTTCCATCTTCCCTTCCCCCATCACTGCCTTGAAATTTTTCAGAGCCGCTCTCTATGCAGAAAGTTGTGCCTTTTACTCCCGCTTTCACATTATAATTAAGGGCTGAAGTCCGATCATGTTTGTGTGGCTTTAAAAGTAAAGAGGCAAAGCAGCAGCTTATAGACATTAATTAAAATATTAGGTGCTGTAACGGCAACCAGGTACGAAGTTACTCTTTGCATAGTCATTCATTAAAGTACTTGGAAATGCTAACAGGCAACTTTCAAGTTACTATGCAGAATGCTTTAAAAATTATCGTGCTGAGTTTCTGACCTTATTTCTTCTTTAAAGAATTTCTTGCAAATGGATGTCCCAATGCAGGCGTTGCATTTGTCAAGTCCCAGGAAAGTCCGGCCAAAACTGTAGCTAGGTTTGACGTGGGGCACAGACGGAGAAGGTGTTGCTGCTGTGGAAGGGTTACAGCTCAGAGACAAAACCAGGAGCAGCATCAGCGAATCTGCAACTTTGGAGCAAAGGCAACATATCCAGCGCCCCATCTACAGTAGTGGAGAACTCTGTCTTTTGCAAAGTTACCTCTCTCTGCACTTTCAGTCTCCTTTTGATGACCTCAGCCTGCAGCAGTAAGCCCCGAAACACGGCAAGACACACTAGGTGCAGGAGACCCTGCCACAGTCCCCATCCTGCCAGCTGGTCACTGACTCTATTGGCTTGAGGTTTGGGTGGGAAAGATATGATGTAGGGTGGGGAGAAGGAAATACATGGAGGATGCAGATAACTTGGGTTTCCATGGTTACCTTTCCTTTACTTGGTGCAGCTGCTTCAGCCCCTGCTGACCCTCCCATCAGCCGACTTGGAAAACAACATGAAGAAGTGCTCATCTGCACTTTGTGCAGACAAATGAAGGATATCCTGTCGCTGGAGAAAAGGGCATGTGTGGGACACTTCGTAAAAACTGATCTGGAAGGAATAATAGTGTGGCAGAAAAGTACATTTTACCAGAAGCCAGACCCGCAGCGTTGCTTTATTCCTGGAGATTTGCGATGGTGGATTGCTTGACTTCTCAGATACTTTCTTGGCTTAGTTTCCCTTTCTCACAGAAGTGCTGAAAAGACTGTCAGGTGGAATCATCACTATTTTGTTTCTTGAAAATAGAGTTGTTTAGAAGCGATTGCACAGCAATGTTTCATGCCATGGAAGGCAGGATAGCCTGAAGCTTTCCAAAACACCCAACTGACGTAACAACTTGGCCTCTAAGCCATTTTTGAGAAATGGAGCTTTTCAGCAAGACTTGCATCCTTTTGAATACTTTTTTTTCCATGGTCCTGGCACTGGAATAAAGCTAGAGAAAGGGACAGGGGCTAATGTGGGAACTTGCCAGAAGTTTCAAATGCACTTAGAAACTACTGCAATCACATCCAAAAGCTTTTCTCATTAGGCCAAGGACTTGAAAGTTATGGAAACTGCTGACTACCCGTCCTGGTCTGGATGCTGGGTATAGGACTAAGCCTCTCCTGGGCCTGGAATGGCTGGGGTACAGGCATGGGCAGCCTATTGTAGTCAGCTGCTCAAGGCAGGGAAATCAGACCTTAGAAGGTATTTGTTGTACCCTGGTCCCAGACAGTCGAGCACATAGTGTGCTGCTGCAATGACATCAGGTTTTGCTCCACTCTTATCCCCAGGCGTCATGTTTGGATTGATGCAGGAGGCCCTCCTTGGCCGTATCTCACCAAAGGAGCAGACTGAGGCTTTGGAGACTTCTCATCCCCCTACCTCAGATCAGCTCATACCACTCTGAGCACACAAAGAAGACATTTCCTAGTACATTTTTTAAAGGAAAGAAAGGTGCATCCTTTATTATCCCCTCAAGGGTTTAACCACAGCCTACAGGACTAAGGAAAGCGTGAGCTGCCGGAGTGTGTGTTGGGCTCTGCGATTGCCCTTAGCTTTCCAGAGGGACCACCATAAGAGAGCGATTCTAACAGTGCAAGGCAGCACTTTCAAGCACTGATGCTCGTTAGTTGTGGCACTTGGGAATTCTGGGGTTTCTCCTTGATTCTATACCATTGTGGGAGGTTGCTTCTTCTCCTGGTGAGATGCACAAAATGGAGGTAGTGACATTGAAGGTTTGTCTACAGGGTGCAGCATAGACAGATGAGGATAATGAGCCCTGCTAAGAGGGAAGGTGAATATAGTGAACCCTGCCAGCACTGCAAATGAGAGGGGCTGGGCAGTGCTTGGTACGCCAGTGAGCGTATTCAGCGCACAGCTCTGCATTGCACCATGCTCACATTTGGCCTTATACTCCAGTATAAAGCTCTTTGAAGCATGCTGGTGGGAAGAGCCATACCAGAGTTAAATGCCAGTATTAACTGCTTCCCACATCCAGAAGTTTATCCCTGGCATTTCCTATTGCCGGTACATGGCTCCTTTCCCCGTTGCAGAAGTCAGCCCTTCCCACTGTTTCCTGCCAGTAGCTCTGCAACACTGCCTGTGTTCACATTGCTCCCTGCTCAGCTATTCCCCGGATGGTACCAAAATTAAATGCCAACAATCTGTCTTTATCTTCATTACGTAATACCTAAAATACATATCCTTCAGTTTCTTTAATAATTTAATTGCCTGCCTTTGGTCTTCAGTTTTCCATTGTCAGTTTAAGAGCAGACTCCCAGGCTCCTGTCCCCCAGTGCCTCAGTCTGCACTGTTCCATGGTGACCCATGGAAATAGGAGTGCTTCAGTCTCTGGTGCTGGTAGCCGTGTCTTTCCCACAGCAAACTCCGTGCTCTAGCATGAAAATCCACTAAATGGATAGCAGGGTTTCTATTCTATTCTATTCTATTCTATTAATGATGCCTTAATGGCTGTGTTGTTCTTGAATTTTTGTGTACTTTAGGCATACGTAAAGCAATATTTAGCTTTCCCTAAAAATAACATTCGTAATAGTGTTTTCTTATGGCATAACACACCTGCAACACCTTAAAGTGTTATTAAAGCAACTTCTTTTTCGAAGAGTGGGAGCTGGTCCATCAAACCCACCTCGAGCTTGCTGCTGGCATTTGCACTTGCCCCCAGGGTCTGAGCCCCCTCATTCCCTCAAGCATTTTTGCTCAGGCTGGGCTGTCCTCAAGCACAGATGGTGTGTGTAGGAAACACTCAGCCGTGCTCACGGGACTGAAAACAAAGCTTAAAAATGAGTACATGTACCTCTGAGCTAACCTAAAATGGCAGCCAGGAAACTATGTCTTTCTGTACATTGTGAAAGGGCTGCGCTTCTGAAATCAGCCTGTCTTTTAATGAGTTGGTTCTGTGGGTAATGTCAAATCCATGTTTGTTTTCCTTCCCTTCTGGTAACACGGCACATAGGTATTGTGATCAGGTGGCAAATGACCAGGTCCGCAGAAGCCTTGTAGATCTGCTTGTGACAGGTGGAGTAGGAGGTCAGATTTTAAGGATGCTGATCACAGTGGGGTCTGCTGGATTTGCTAATGGGCTGGAGTTAATGACCTGATGGGACACTCACAAACCATGTAACAGGACACTTCTAAGCAGTGCCAATAACTGCATGAGAACATGCAGCCAGTAGCCCTAACAGAAAAGCCTAGTTAGGTTTCTAGAAGTTATAATTTCTAAAAATTTTTAATATGAACCAAAAATGTATGTACTGCCCTATTAAAACCAGACTAAGTGCAGGAAAGCTTTTGGAATAGTTTCTACCAATAGGAGTAAAAGGGCTAATTCAGCCTTTGTGCTCTGATCTTTCATTTCTCCATATGCCACACAGGGTGTGGAAACCCACACAGCAGCACAGCCTCACTCTTGGTCCCAACCCTGTGGGCAATGGACCTTCTGAGTGCCAAAAACACCCAGTCTCTGCAGACCTCAATGGCTGTGGATTTGGAGAGGAACAGCTGCAGTCTCTGCTTACTGAGGTGGGAGAGGACCTGCCCTCCCCTGCTACTAGCTCTTCCACCCCAGTCACTTGGCCAGCTCTCCCTGAGCAACTTGCTGCTCCCAGCAATGGGTTTCATGCCGGCAGAGCCTAGCAAACACCATCTCCCCATCTTATTGGCTCTGCTGGCTGGTTCACGCCGTGGTGACAAGTCCATGCTTAGGATCTAACTGGGACATTGGAATTGACTTTGCAGAGCAGGAGACCTTTTTAATTAATTAGTTAATTAATTTTCAGTAATCACCACCAAGTGCTTCAGAACCGACCAGGTGCAGAGGAGCAGAAGGTGAAGTTTTGCTGTGCTGCAGATGACATTGCCATCAGGGTCCTTGATGCTACTGACCTGCACCTGCTCATAGGGATCTTGCTGTTTGGGAAACCTACACAGCAGGTTTTGGGTGTCACATCACCTAATTTTCCTCTTCAGCCTGGGTTTACTGCTGCAAAAGACCCCTTTCAGAGAGTACCAGGTTGCTGAGCAACAGACTATTGCCTGGTGGGTTGCGGGAGGGATGCATCTCACTGCCACACACAGAAAAGAAATAAAATACAGGAAAAAAATCAAACTTTTGCTGGAAGAAGAGAGGTTCCTGCTATTCCTGAGGTCTTTGGTGGGCCCTACCTGGGTCTTGCTGCCTGCAGGGCCTGGATAAGACCTTGGCTGCTGCACAGAGCAGCTTTGCAGGACAGGGTGGAAGTCAGCTCAGGGTGTGGTGCAACATGATTATTCTTAATAGTATTTTTCATTAATCACATCTGAGATAACCATTAAACTATTTCCAAGTAACCAGCACAGACTTGATATCAAGCTGCTTATCACTTCAATCCCAGTTCAGGCTGGATGTGTGGATTAATAGCTAGAGCAGCCTGATGCATTTTCAGCTCTTTAAAAATGAAAAATCTGTCTTTTTGAATGCTATAAAACTTGTAACATTTAGGAGGATACGATCACTTCCTTTTTCTGCATTTCCCCCCTGATTGCATGCTTATAAAAGAAACATGTGTATAGAAGTGATTTGCAACAGAATTTTTTTATTCTAGTTGGATTTGTAATGACAACTTCTGTTATACACTCTTATTCTCCTTAATCTGTTTCTTTCCCTTTTTCTCTTGCTGAAAGATGAAAGAGAGATGGACCAGAGAAGAAAAAAACAAGGAAACAAAACCTACTGCCCAGACTACAAATGCAGACAGAAAAGGGGGCCACTGAGGTGTGGGTGGTGTGAAATATTATGGCTGAGGTGGTAGAGCATGTTTGCACTTCAATTCACTATGAGAAGATTTGATGTTGTGTTTGTATGTATCGATTTTTGTACATTTTGAATCAATAAAAATAGTAAAACAGGAATAAAATTTTAAGGGTTTCTTTTGCCTCACCAGGAAAAAATTCCTATTGTTTGATAAACTTGGATGTAATTAATCAGAAGCATCAGGAATCTACTCTGTTAATAATGCAAGAAAATAACTATTGTTCTGTATCTGCTGTATGTTTTTGAGTGTCCCTGACTCCATTCTTCTGCTGCAGAGAAGGAAGCCTCGTGCTCAGAAATCTCTGCCTTTTCATACTTGTAGGCAGCTGGAAGAAAAAGCCAGCTAGAAGAAAAGCCTTAGGCACTGTGGCCAACAGATAAGGCCAGTTCTAGTTTGGGAGAGGTTGAAATATCAGTACAAATGGCCACAAAATGTTATCAGCCACTGTGGTGTTTGCAGCATTTATAGGAGATTGTACCAAGCAGTAAAAAGTGTGAAAGAGGATCCCAGATTTTGGAACATCAGTGTCCACAGACAGAAAACGAGATACAGGGATCTTGAGCCTAAGGGAAAATAACAGTGAAAAGAAAATTGGCTGCACACTAGATAGGGGTGTGCTGGTCACTCCCTGCACAAACCATGCAGGAAAGAGATGGGGAGGAGCTCTCTGTAAAGGGAACAAAGCTACTCCTCAAGGAGCACTTGCCCTCCATCAATGGTGGCCCTGCAAACACAAGCATCAGCGGTGTCTGTGTTCGTGGACCACTCATTCAGCAAAGCTGCTCCTTAGGTGAAGTCCAATTCCATGTGACTGCAATCAAAACACCGGCACATGCTTTGTGATTTTCTTTGACAATACTGTGGCAAAGAAATAAAGCATCCCTCCCCAAGCAGAATAAATAAATAAGATCCTCTTTCTATAGAAAACAAGACATATTATCACATCATGTAATTTTCCAGAAGGGAAAGACCTACCCACAATATTTTTCTTGGATATGTGCTATTGATTCTGTGACCCAACAGTTAAAAGGATTAAAAATAATGCAGACTTTTTGGTGTCATAACCTTAGATTTTCTATCAAATTCCTCTGTGAGACAGAAGCAGGACAAAACAGGGCCATCTGCAATAAAAATGGCATGGCAGGGAGACACTCTTGGAATGGGCTGGCTAATGAACCGGAGCTATTAAAATAGCAGCCTGGTTTCCAAGACCAAAGTGAAACATTTAAAATAGGGAGATGAAAAGATTCCTCCTGAACTAGATATCTGGTAAAGGAAAAATCTTTAAAAAATATGCTCTGGAAAAACAAAACATGACCAGTGTCAGACTACTAACTTTGTCAAACCACATATTTCTTTCTAGATACCATATCTTTGGTCCTATTTGGTTTCTGTCCATGAGATTGGAATCTCTGATTAATTATTTTTGAGTGGGAGTATGATAATCCGTATTTTTCATGAACTGTATCATTCCAGCTGTCTGGATGGAAGGAGAGGTCAGGTAGTTTGTGAGAGAGATGTGAAGACTGCTTTAACTAACCTTGGGAGTGGTCTTGATCCATACCCACTGCTAGGACTAGAGAATTCAAGTATAAATTTTAACATGACAAGTACACTTTAGACAGTGACCTTGGTTTTTCCCAGGTACCACAGGATACAACCATATAGTCTTGAACGTTCTTGTTATCATGCAACTGACATTTACAGGTAACACTACTGGGGACACGTTTTCTACATGCATTAACAATTTTTTATATTCAGGCACTGCTTCCTGTTCAGTTGGGATAAGAGTTGATACAGACCAGTTGTTGTTGTGTCTGGTGCAAGCATTACCATGTTCTTAAAAACTGGCCTAATCTAGAAGTGTATTAATTGCATGGAAAAATGAATCAAGACATGAAATGTATTGATTTTCTTTCTATTTTTTCATCTCTCTCTCAAAATCTTGGCTTCTATTATCTTCTGGCTATAAATCTGGAATTTTAATGCTTTGGTAACTAGCTGTGTGACCTAGGTCACCACCTTTCTCTATTAGCCTTTTTCTCCCACTAGTTTCCTCCTCGTATTTTATAAGAGCAATTGAATGAAGGAGGCTCCTCCAAAGGCCTCCAAGTCTCAGCAGACTGTTAAAATTTGGAAAACCTTTTCTACATGAAAACATTAGTGTCTACGGTCCAACACCATAAAGCAGTAGAGTTTGTTCACATATTTATTCATGTATTTGTTGACATAAATAGTATTTATTTCAGCTTGTGCAGGACTCAGGTATACAATTCAATGCTTAGGGTTTACATATCTGGATCCACATTTTCTAAGATAGGCATCAAAATCCCTGTTAATGAAGCATCATAAGTAAGTGAATCAATTCCCTAAATGTGACTTAATCATGGATCAGGTTCAGTCATGAACTCAAACAAAACCTCAATAGATCATGCTCCTTGAGCAGAGGTCAACCCCAGCTTGTACAAACTCTGTAACAGTCTGCAATGCTTTGGCTCCACATTAAATTGCATATGCTACTAGGCACCTGTGGAGGCTTGTGATGTCCTCCAGCACATTGCCAGATTAGGACAAAAAAAAAAAAACCAAACCGGAAGAAGAAAAATATATGTTTAAACCTGAGTTTCTATGGTTTTATAGCCAAAATGGAGATCAGACATGGCTCCAGAGGAGAAATACCAAGAAAATTCCTAGAAAGCAATTTACAAGGAGGTGTCATTCTCATCAAATTGTTTTGCTCCATTTCCACTTTATTACTTCTGCCTTTAACCTCCATGGGAGGAAATTGTGCAAGTCAACCTCCCTTATATCATGCAGTTTTTTTCCTTCCCCTGCTGCTTTTTTTACTCCCATCTCTGCTTTCCCACTTGCCATTTTCCCTGTGAAACAGCTGCATGACACAGCAGCCTTTATACTAGCTGGAATGCCCTGGGGACCAGCACTAGTTGAAGAGTAGAGCCTTGTGGAGTCCCTTGCAGGTGGGATATCATTGTGAGAGACATGTCCAGGCAGCTCCAGGACTCAGTGAAGACCTCCATCCTGGATACTCGTATGCAGGACCTGTAGCAGAATGCTGTCCTGTAGACATGGGGACATAACTAGCTGGTCTTTCCCATTCTTCCTTAACTTTCCTGTACATTAGCTATTTTCTTGTGATTTTTAGCATCTTTAAAGTAAACTGGTGACTATTTTGAAGATCCTTGCTGGAAAATGAACTGTGCACAGATGCACACACATGTGTACTGATTTGTGAAGAAAAGTGAGCTGCCCTTCCTTGCATTTCCAGTGACTTTGTATCAGCAGTTCTGGCATCAAATGAATCTGGATGAAGAAAATCAAGAAAGGGTTAATTAAAAAAAAAAAGAAAAGAAAAGAAAAAAGAAAGCAAACTTTGCCTTGTTTGCACTGATCTTGCATCAGTTTCCATGGAAATGGAAGTAGAACAAGCCAAGAGCAGTGGTGTAGCCAACTTCAGCTGCTGGCTTCTAGTTCTTGCTTCTGTTTCCATGGAAATAGATGCCAAATCAGCAAAAAATAAGGTAACTTGTTTTACAATACTAGAGTTCTAAAGGCTTGTCCTTATTTAACCTCAGTCAGGAAGATAGCTGGTGAGGGGAGGCAGCCAGCAATGAAGTGAAAACTTTCAGAGGCCCTTTCAAGTGATGACTGCTTGTTGAACTCAGTGAATTCACGGGGCAGCTACTGATCTTTAGAAACGACTTGTAACTTTCCTCTATGTTGTTAATAAAATACATTTTTCTCTTGGCTTGGGTAGTCTCATTAGTCTGTAGGAGGCCAAACTAACAGCTTCTTGCAATGCAATCGTGCAAGTGCCTCCTTAGACCGTGTTTGCCTCCAAGAGTTCAGAAAGAGCTGTGCTTTTCTCAGCGTTACAATACACAAGCTATCCCCATTCCAAAAGCAGTACTTTGTGTCTCAAAGTTTCAAGAGACAAGCAATGGAGGATTAGCTGGGGGAATTCCTGACAGTGTTTTGCAACAAACATCCCACTTTCTTTTTTTTTTTTTTTTTCCCTAAACCAGGAAGACAAAATTTCATTGAGATGAAAGAAGTTGACCATAACCTATTGCTTATAGCAAAATGTGGATGGAGAAGAGGAAAAATATGAACAGAGTCCAACAAAAAAAAAAGTTCTGCTGTAATTTCAAGAACTGCAATTTCATCCAAATCTCATTTTATTAAAACCAACTTCAACAGAAAGTTACTTCAAGGGTGAAAGTTGGCTTTTGATCTTTAGCTGTTGCTGTGCTAGAACTGTCTGTAGGGAAAACTATTTCTTGGTGGGAAACTGTGTGGGGACAGAGATGAGAGTCTCATCCTTGGCCCCATTGTTCTTTGAGTTGCTCGTGAATTGGGATTGTTCCCAGATATCCTCCACCTCTCTCTTCCACCATAACTGCTTTTCTTATATTATCCTCAGGCATCTCTTTAACAGGCTGCAAACACACCCTAAGACAATGAATCATATCACAGGCCGCACTTGGGTCCTTTTTTTGGTAGCAGCATATATCTGGAAGCCAGATGTTTAGATATATATTTTTTAAAAAGTCTTGGCTGGCATTTTTGGGGAAGTGTAATTCTAATGAGATATTTCTCCATTTGCAGTATTACATTTTTCCTTCTTATGACATAAAATCTGCTCTTGCAAGGGTGCGTGCTTTACTTCACACACTAAGTATATTCCCTTGGGCTGCTGAGGGAGTAAATAAATGAAGAGTGCAGGCCAACCTAATTTTAAAGAAGTGTATCAGGCCTGGACTGGGGCCTCAGAGTTGTTCATTTTAGGTATTATAAGGAATGTGCTCATTTTCTGACTGGTTTCTGTCGATCTTCTTTGAAGAAAACCCAAGAAACATCAAGACCTTTGAGAAATTGCCAAAAGAAGGTATTTTTTTTTTTTTTTTGTATAAGGAAGCTTTTAAAACACAGGAGAGCTTTTTTTTTTTTTTTTTTTTTTTTTTTTTTTTTTTTTCTTTTTTTTTTTTTTTTTTTTTAAATTTTCTTTAAATTTCCGGTGTTTGTTCTTGTTTTTTTTTTCTGTCTTTTTTGGTTTTTTTTTTTTCTACTTCACACATTGTCTTAAAATTCAAGGAACTTGCTCTGGCTGATTTATCAGACATTTATTGCTGCTGTTGCTGCTGTGATGTGATTGTTTTGAAGCTGGTTTTGAGCTGTTGGGGTCCTGCTTGAAGGGGGAAACCCGGTGCCATGTTACCTATAATCCTCCATGGCATTTCACTAATATTTCCCCTGGAAAAGCTTTAGTCTCTGCTGGAATGGAAAGAAATATCAGGGAAGCAATGAAAAGCCAATTCATATATTTTAAGGGAGGGAGGGAACCAGAGAGAGACACTGCTCCCCAGGCATTTGTAATTAACTTTTCAATGTACCTTTTTGACTCTCCATTACACAACAGTTCATCATCCTTCAGGCTTGCTCCAGTGCTTCCAGGCCTCCAGGTCACTAACCCACATAAATGTCATGCCCCTCAGCTTGCAGTGGTTAAATCACACAGGGAGTGAAACAGAAGCTATTTGCTAGCTCTTCTGCAAACAACTCATAGCACCATAGCGTGACTCAAGGGATCATGAGAACAAACGACAAGAACAGCAAGTTGTGGAGCCAAAACCAAAGGAAAAAAAAAAAAAAAGCAAGGTCTGACATGAGATCCTTGCGGCAAAAATTACACACCTGCACTTTTCTGTGAGTTTCATAATACTGGCAGATCAACCTTGCTGCACTAGGCACTCTGGAGCATGCCAACTGCCCTGTCCTGGGCTTCCTGCTTTGCCAGCCTGCCTGGCTATGCTGTTGCCCCTGTCCTGGTGTCATCCCCCCAGGTGGGCACAGAGCATAGTGTGGCAGGAGGGATGGAAACACCCAAAGCGAGGACAGCTTATCCTCTGCTTTTCCTGTAAAATGACTGTTCCTGGAGGGAGTATTTCATTGGTAATGTGGATCAACAGCAGCAGCCACCAAGCACTTGCCGTGGGTGCAGGGTGCCACCACACTGGAAATCTCCCTGCCCAGGGGTCTGGCCAGAAGCTGCTGTACGTGAAAACCTCTTCCCAGAGGCACCTGATGATGTTGGATTGTGATTGAATTATGTGTAAAACCGTGATCACACACATCCCCAACAATACTCCATGCTGGACAGGGATAAGCAGACAGGAAGGATGTGGGGCAGCTGCTACCTGCTGGGGCTGGTACCTGAGGGTGCCTGGCCTGGTCCCTGTGATTACAAAGCCCAGCCTTTCTTCCTGCCTCCGGTCCCAGATAGTCACCAATCTCAGGTCAATCTCCTTCCCCTCCGGGATCCTCCTTGCTCTCATACTTCTCAGTGCAAGATCTTTTTGGGCAAGTCAGAGTGGATGTGCACGACACCTTGTCTCACGACACCCACCCTGCCCCGCAACTGGAGCAAGTATTAACAAAGAGCAAATGTGATCCGAAAAGCAGCAGAATTGCTTTGCTCCCAAGCTCAGCCTTGACTGGGATGAACCTTTGTTCAAACATCTTGCTGATGGACTGTTAGTACTTGTGAATTTTTTCAGTGTCTGCAAAATTTTTACGTTAATTTAAAGTCTACTTTGTTCTTGAGCTGAGGTCATAGGAACAGTCACAGAATAAAAGTCATGCTGCCTTTTTCTTAACCTCCTTTACCCATGACTGGATAAGGCTGCCTTGTGTACAGCCTGCATTATGTACCTGTAGAGCTTTTTAATCTTTCCATTGTTTGTACTAATGGTTTTAATTCTGGAGGTTTTTACATTGGAAATGGAAGGCCTGTAGCTTTCACAGCACAGATGGGAGATAAAAGAACCATAATCACAGAGCAGGGTCAATGAGACTTTTTCCAGGAAGATGCTAAAGGCATTATTTGGCAATAACAAAAAAAAAAGGATAATTAGAAAATATGCAAAGAAGGCTTTATTCCTGTAATTAATTTCAAAGCTGGAAGTTCCCTAGTGTTCTTCTGTTCAAAAGTGACAGCATAGGAGCCATCACAGAGATGTATCTTAATCATAAATCAGAAATGGGGGGAAAATTGAAACTTGTGTTTCCACTGACTTTAAAAAAAAAAAAAAGCTGTAATCAGGTGTTAATGCATATATGCTGACTCTACTGGAAGAAAATACAATTATAAATAAATATTGACACATTACATGAAAGGCACAAGGAGGATGTAGCCAACTTGGTTTCCTGGGAGGCCAGGCTTTCCTTTCCAGAGAATAATAATGATCAGAAGTCACTTTGATAGCTTGAGGCCGTGTCTATGTTTGCAGTTGCTTTTTTTGCACTACTTTTCTACAATTTCTATCAGTCCTAGTGATGGCAGCTATGATGGAAGAAGAGTTCAGCAAAATTCCTCCACCTCCCATCATTTTAACACTGTCAAAACTGTTTCTGAATAAGTCTAAATGGCTCTGCTTTAGGAATACCAACAGCCACAGACATCTTTGTTAACAGCCTTGCATGTATCTAGATCTTCAACTTTTGAACAAGTAATCTTAACATCTTGCCATGAGGTAAGATCAAAAGTAAACAAAGGAAAATGACATGCACAGCTCTCTGTAGATTCAGTTTTACCCCTTATGCTGCCTAGTCCATGGCTGTGACACCCTTCCTCCCCCCCCCCCGCCCCCCCCCCCCCCCCCACCCCGCCCCCCTCCCCGTTGCCAGCTCGGCCCCCCGTCGGCGCCGCC
>WTSP01003028.1:28725-106552 GCA_025331215.1 Actenoides lindsayi
GATGAGATGAGATGAGATGAGATGAGATGAGATGAGATGAGATGAGATGAGATGAGATGAGATGAGATGAGATGAGAGCTGCGGATCTTTCTTGTCTTGGTTTTAATAAGGCTTTCCACACTGTCTCACGTAATATCTTCACTGACAAACTGATGAAGTATGGGCTAGGTCAATAGTCATTGTGTTAGAATGAAAACTGTCTGAACTGCTTAAATGAAGAGTTGTGATCAGCATCACAAAGTCCACACAGATGTCAGTCACTAGTGGTATACCCAGGGGTCTATACTAGTACCAGTACTGTTTAAAATCCGCATTAATGACTGGGTTGCTGGCATATGATGTACCTTCCACAAGCTTGCAGATGATACAAAACAGGGAGGAGGAGGAGTGATTGACACTCCAAATGTTTTTGATGCCATTCAGAAGGACCTCAACAGGATGAAGAAATGGGCTGACAGGAAAATCATGAAGTCCAAAACAGGGAAAAGCCGAGTCTTGCACCTGGGGAGGAACAACCCCATGTACCAGTACGCACTGGGGACTGACCAGCTGGCAGAAAAGGACCTGGAAGTCTTGTTGAACACCAGCTTGGACATGAACCAGAAAAGTGCCCTTGTGACAGGAAGATCCACAACCTTCTGGGCTGCATTGGGCAGAACATCACCACCAGGTCAATGCAGATGACACTTCCCCTCTACTCAGGACTCGTGGCATATCTGGAGTCCAGCATTGGGCTTCCTAGTACAAGAAAGACATGGACATACTAGAGCAGGTCCAGCAAAGGGACATGAAGATGGTTAAAGGATTTTGAGCATGTCTGTTATGATGAAAGGCTGAGAGAGCTGGGATTATTCAGCCTGGAGCAAAGAAGACTTGGGGGACCTTATAATTGTCTAAAAATACCTCATAGGATGGTGCAAAGGAGACAAAGCCAGGCTCTTTTCAGTGGTGCCTGGTGACAGGATGAGAAGCAATGAGCACAAACTGAATTACAGGAAATTCCATTTAAACATATGAGAAAAAATTTCTTACTGGAAGGGTGATTGAACATTGGAACAGTTTATCCAGGTAATTTGTGGAGTCTCTGTCCTTGGAGATATTCAAAACCTGAGTGCAACAGCCCTAAACATCCTGTTGTAGTTGATTCTGCTTTGAGCAAGGGGTTGGGCTAAATGATGTCCAAACACTCCTTATGCCTCAGCAGTCCTGTGATTCTGTGACAGGAGAGAAGAATGGTCTTAGGAAAATTGCAGTGCTCCTTCACTGTAATTTCCTGTAGCCTACAAGTCTGCTGTTTTCACTGTGATTTCTGTTTTGCTTTGTTAATTTATTACTATTATGAAATTAAATCATTAGCACTATTTATTGGTGATAGCAGAAGTAGGCCTGAAAGACAACAGTTGGAAAAGATTCCTCAGATATCAGTGGTTATTTGGATTTGGATCATGTTTTTAGTTTGCTGGATATAAGGCCCACAGTACTCCAGAAATTAAACTCATATGTGAGCCTAGGCTCACCAGTTGCTGCTAGGGTTGTGATGGACCGCTTTTGCAATCTTGTTCAACACTGTTTAGATGCATCTTGAAGCTGGTGCCTTCCCTGCCTGCTGACAGAGTCAAACCTGATACAGGGTGAGCAAACAGCTCTGCTTTCATCTGAAGTGACTCATCATGGGTCTCCTCCAACTGCTTTTCACTGTACTCTCTGCTAGGAGAGCTGCTTCTCTCACCTGTTTCAGGCAAAACAAGCTGGAGTTGTAAAACCCCATGATCTAAACACTCTCAGGTTTTTATGACTGAGGGGGATCAGAGAGGGCTCAGACGACCAGCTCTGCTGGCAGGTCAAGAGGATTGGAGCCTTTGGCTAGAAATTGTCATAAGCGGCTAGGAAGTGGGTGAGGAACAGTAGTCTCCTCAGCGCTCCTAAATGGATGATATTCAGACCCACAGGGCAAATTCCTCCTATATGCATCTTTGTAACCTCTTCTACCAAAAGAGAGTTTAATCTCCTCCACACAAGATGCAGAAGCTTACACAGAGTATCCCTCAACAGGATAGGCATATGGACAACAACAGTCAAAATAATTATTCCAAAGTTAAAGTTTAAGTATGTTAAGTCCCATATCAATTTCTTCTGACCTTCAGTAGAGAGGCTTGAATGCACAAAACTGCTTGCTGGTGCTCTGATGAATTTAGAGAGGTGATTTAGGATGAAGAAAATATGAGCTGGCAAATCGCTCATATCTTTTCTTATTTTTTTTTTCCAAGGACTAGCATTAGTACTGGTACTTTCTGGACTGAATGAAGGTGCTGTGTTAATGACTGCAAAATTGCTGGAAGCAACTTTGGAAATAGCCTATACGTGCCAATTTACTGTAGCTGTGCCTTTCTCCTGATCTACTATCTTAATCTCTCAGAAACCCTGTTTTCACTTAACAGCACAGACAGAATACCAGGTGCTGTGACTGGGAAGGAAAACCCCAACAATGAGAAATGAAGGTAAGCCAGGTAGACACAAGTCTGCAGAGAGCCCAGAACCATAGCTCCATGACATGTGAAGTGACCCATTCACCTCATTGAGGTATTGTTCCTAGGGCTGGTACTGAAAACTCAGTGTTAATCATTGTGATGTTCCTGTAAGAAAGGAATAGGATAATGCCAGACATCCCCATTTCAATACCAGGCACATCTTTTTTTGTTTCATGAGTCAGTAACATTTAGGAAGAGCCATGATGTATTACCCTGCTCTGCCTCTTTCAGGGTGTCCTGCTTTGAGCTAGAACAGAACAAATTCTGTTGTTCAGTGATTTTACTTTTCAGCTCAGTCTCTTTTAAGTTAATGCACTTTCTGAATTTAATGGTTTATTTTTGCCAACAGTGTCTTCTTCTAGCAGTGATAATGCTCATTGTTTAGAGTTGCTACCGAGGACTAGTGTGCAGAAAGGCTCTTGCTTATACTTGCTCCTGTGCAGATCAAAGTCACTGATAAATCTTATGTACCACATTGGTGGTGCAGAAAGTAAAAGGCCACACCTGTGGGGAGGAGCAGAGAGGACAGGCAACTCCAAATTGAGCAATGAGAGATTCCAGCCCATATAGGTCATATTCAGTATGAAGCTGAGGGATCACAAGAGTCAAATTCTCTTCTTCAATGACTGGCATCCGAGGATGACTCTGTCTGTTCTACCTTCAATCCTGATCTGTGTATTCCTGAATCCAGTTCAGAATACAGTTCCTGAATCTCATTCCCATCTGCTGATGAGTTCAGTCTGGGACTTCTCCAGTGCCTGTTCCACAGCATCGGTGGTGATGGTGCTGCCATCAGGGGGGTTGGTTTGGAACCTGGTTTTAAATATATTTGTATATATTCCATTTTATTATTATCATTAAAGCTGATCCAGCTTTCTTTTCCAATTGATAAATCTTTCTCCTATTCCCTTTCTCTTCTCCTTTGGGGAGGGAGAGTGGTTTACAGAGACCATCTGTTATAAATCTAGTGGATGGCCCTGTCCCTAAACCTTGACACAGGGTGAGGAAGAGATTGAGTCCAAGAAACGTGAGGTGCACCTTCACATTCAAGAAGAGCAGAACTATGGGTCAAAGCTGGGTCTTTCATAGGTTGTTATAACTGAATATGGCTGAGTCTTACAACTCTGCTGTCTCCACCTCTCCAGCCAGAATTACCCTTCTCAGATCAGCTAGCCAATAGATCAGCTTAGCTATAATATCAAACCACAAAAGGGAAATCTAAGCAGCGTAAAAGATGATATGACAATATTTTTATCAGATGAACTGCAAATAATGTGTCACATTGTCACCCCCATCTGGAAGCCAGTTGTAAGAATGATATGCAATGTTTGAACATGCCAAACAGTGAAGCCTTTGAAATCCTGGTCTTGAGAAGCCCCTGCCCAGCAGCATAAACCACAGAATCCACAGGATGGTTGAGGTTGGAAGGGACCTCAGGAGGTCAAGTGGTCCAACCCCTGTTGCTCAAGCAGGACCACCTAGAGCTGGTTGCCTATGACCATCTTCAGGTGGCTTTTGAATATGTCCAAGGATGGAAGCTCCACAGCCTCCCTGGGCAATTTGTGCCAGTACTCAGTCACTTCCACAATGAAAAAGTGTTTTCTGATGTTCAAGCAAGATCTCCTGTGTTTCAGCATTTGCCCATTGCTTCTGGTCCTGTCACTGGGCATCACTGAAAAGAGACTGTCTCCTTCCTATTTTCTCCCTCCCTTCAGGTATTTATATACATTGGTGAGATCCCCCCTGAGTCTTCTAATCTCCGGTCTGAACAGTCCATCTCTGTCAGCCTTTCCTCACAGAGAAATTGCTACATTTCCTTCGACATCTTTGTTGCAGCCCTCTGCTGAACTCTCTCCTGTATGATCACCTCCTTCCACTTTTTGGCAATACTCTGTCTAATGCAGCCCAGGATACCATCACTGCTTTTGCTGCAAAGGCACATTGATGGAACTTGTTCAACTTAGTGTCCACTAAGAACCCTGGACTCTTTCTGCCAAGCTGCGTTCCAGCTGGTCAGCCCCTAGCATGTACTGGTGCATTGGGTTGTTACCCTCCAGGTGCAGGACTTCGCACTTCTCCCTCTCTAACTTCAAGGGGTTACTGTTAGCCTATTGTTCTAGTCTGTCAAAGTCCCTCTGGATGGCAGCATGAGCCTCTCTGGCTTAACAGCCACATCTCTCAGTTTTCTGTCATCAGTAAACCTGATGAGGGTACACTCTGTCCCATCATCCAGATCATTAATGAAGATACTGAAGAGGACTTGATCCAGTATTGACCCCTGGGGTACACCGCTAGTTACTGGCCTCCACCTAGACTTTGTGTCACTGATCACCACCTTCTGAGCCAGGCTGTTCAACTAGATTTCAGTCCACCTCACTGTTTGCTCATCCAGCCCATACTTTATCAGCTTGTCTATGAAGATCTTGTGTGGAAGAATGTCAAATGCCTCACTGAAGTCTAAGCAGACAACATCCACTGTCCTCCCCTCACATACCAAGCCAGTCATTTCATCATAGAAGTTTCTCAAGTTGGTCAGCCATGCTTTCCCTTGGTAAAGCCATGCTGACTACTCTTGATGACTTTCTTGTCCTGGAAATCTCTGGAAGTGGTCTGCAGAATTAGCTGCTTCATTTCCTTCCCAAGGATGGAGATGAGGCTGACTGACTGTAGTTCCCAGGGTCCTCCTTCTTGCACAGACAAACAGTTGTTCGGATTTGTTTTCCACTATGTTCAGTGAGAACAGAAATTATACTAAATCATGTCCACCAACCCAGTCCCATGGGGTGTCTCCAGTGTCTCCCCAGCACATAAGGGTGCTAGCAAGTATATACATTCAGCACCTTGTAACCTGATGGAGCTTGCAGTCCAAACACAGAGGATGGGGAGTGGAGTGTAGTGGAGGCACAGAGTGGTGAAGTGGTTTCCATGTTAGAGGGTCAGTGGAAAAGTTGCATGGGAAACTCAGGGACAGCATCTGTCTAACTATCCATTTACCCAAACTGAAAGAATGGAGGAGAACTTAGAAGTTACAAGGAGGGGCTAAAAAACAATTGTGGACATAGGGAAACTTCCCTGGGACAGACCACTGCTAAAGATTTGATGTTGGAAGGTCTTCCATACTCCAGGAAACATCAGATTTCCATCCAGGGGATGCCCAGTTCTTATGTCAGCTTCAGTGTGGGGAATCAGCTACTAGAGCTGGGACATCCCTGGCCTTTTTCTGACCAGCTCCTACAAGCTGAGCTTGACTGGTAACAGCATTAAGAGTGGAAGGTCCAATAAAACAAAACCTCCTTGCAACCTTTTGCAGTCATATATAAAAGTGGAAGAGAACCTTTGCTCTATCAGCCCTTTTCCTCCAAATGGAGCTATTTCCAGCTATTTCATCACTTCTTCTCAATTTTTTTTTCTCTAACAGAGTTCTTTCTGATGGCAGATTGGTGTCTTCTGCCCTTCAGTCAGAGTATTTATCACAGATGTGCTTACCACATCTCCTGGAGTCTTTTCATCTAAAACATGTTTATTACAAACACTGTCACAGACTAGAGAAGTTAATCTGGAAGAAAGTTTGTAATTTTTTTTATACACCACTCATTGATTCTTTCCTCCACATGCTGTTAACTTTCCCATGTCTCAAGACTGGTGCTGGCTTCTGACACCCACAAGTCTGTTCTCTGTCAGAGGACCACTGGAACTTCGTTCCTTCCTCAAGATGGAGCTTCTTCCCCCTGCTCCAGGCCATAGTGCAATTAGGCAATTATGCAATTCTGAGCAGACCAGGAGATCTGTGTCTGTTCTGAGCATGGTGCTGCTGATGGTGGACAAGCAAGTATTATTGAAATGGCAGATTAAAAGCAAGAGGAGGACTTTCCTCTCTCTCTCATGTTGTCTTATTTTCTTTTAGTTCAAGCTCTACTGTGCAGCTAATCAAGAGAGGGAGTAGCAGAGAGATCATCTGAACAGAGACCAGTATTTGGTTTGGATCATGACAGTGAATATGTCTTGTCTTGCTTTAGTGTCCAAGTGACCAACCCCTACTGCCCAGCCTTCTGTACACTACAGACCAGCCACAATACACTGGTGTGCTCAAAGTTGCCACAAAGGTCTCAGCCTCGCAGCTGCCTTTAAGAGCTCCAGCAGGGGAGAGGATGAGCGTGTTTGCCTGCAGGCTGGAAGGAGCACTCCTGCAGTGAACGGAGGACTTTCTGTTTCTGGCAAAAAGTTTGAATTCTTCGCCAGAGCTTGTCACCACCTTCCAAAGCACCGGTCTGCTCTTTCTCTCCCATGCTGCTATTTGGCTCCTGGATTCTTTCCTCAGCTGCCGAGAAGTTCCCCCTGACTTTGGCAAAGGAAAAGAGGTCCTGATCTAGGGCTTGGCACCCTCCTGTGCTGGAAAGGAAGCTGCTCAGGTGTCCAGGGTGTTTTGGAACTGTACCCTTGCTGCCACACACCCTGCCACAGAGCTCCTTGTCTCCCATGGAAATATGGGTGACTCCTGGGGTGTTTAAATCCATTTTGTGCCCTACACGCTGTGCTCATGAGGGCTGCCATCTGATCATCTCTTCTCATCAGCTCCTGGCAGAGAGATGTGGGAGCTGCTCAGGGCCAGCAGCAGAGCTTGGGAGGGCAATAGATGCACTCAGGGCAGTGAAGGCTGGAAGAGCTGCTCAGCCCTTGGAGGCAGGAATCTGGCAGAGGAATGAACCAGTTTGAGCTCTGCAAAGAGAAAGGAACTACCTTCAATGCTTAAAGTGTACTTAACCTAAGAAACAGATATAGACAGTTCTGAATTAGCCTGAGATTTGGGTGGAGTTCTGGGAGACTTTTCTTTTTCCTTTATAGTAGGAGCTACCGTAAGGTAGGGTAAATTATAGAGTGTGTACACTTTCTTTATAAAGGAGCATATATGGCCTTAGAGAATGAATGTATTTTCTATTAGTATATTAGGTAGTATTCTACGCTTTGATGCATGTTTCCTTAACCTCTAACCCCTGTCACATTAAGGCTTTGAGATTAGCTATTTCAAAACATACGCATGCATATATACATGTGCACAGATACTGACATATGCTGTCTCCTTTTCTGCTTTTGTCATTTGGTGATATTATAGTTACTCTGAATGAAAATCCTCTAGGAGATGTTCCAGGAGAAATGAAGACATTTCAATCAAACCAAAAAGCAAATGCAAATGACATTTAGAGTAGAGTAGAGGTGTCCGCTAGAAACGATGATTTGCCGATGATGTATCTTAGAAAAACTGATCTATGCTATTCTCCACTTAGGGATGTGATATCACTGTTTTGAAGTTACATATTGTTAGGTGATGTGTGTTTGTTGTTTTTTATTTTTATTTTTATTTCCTTTATAGAGAAGATGTATTCTTCACAGAAAATTTTCAGAGGAGCAATCAATACACAGGATGAATTGTCTGTTGTTAGATATGAACTGCAGATCTGTAGACTACATTTTTGTACTCTAGGGTGCTCTAACAAGCATCATGACTGAAACATAATAAACATCTGATTCCCCTATCAAAAATACATACACACACAAATTCATTCCACTTTACCTACAGTGTCCTTGAGAGGATAAAATTTAAATATCTGAAGCAATTTATAAAGTAGTTAAAATACAAACTCCATAGCCATATCACTAGAATTCAAATATCTAAGCCTTTAAGAACAAGGAAATAGCCAGGCAACATGCAGGTGCATAAATGCTCCATTATCTTTGCTTTCCTTGTGTTCAGAAAGTATTTATTAAAAAATCTCTTCCATTTGCTATTTCCCCACTTACAAGGCATGCTTGCAAAGTCTTCCTATGTGACCATCATTGCTGGGGATTAGATTTTCTTATATGCATATCAATCTCTTCCTTCCCTATACCTTTCTTGTGAGGAAAGGCTGAGAGACTCAGGGATGTTTAGCCTGGAGAAGACTGAGAGGGGATCTTATCAGTGCTTACAGATATCTAAAGGGTGGGCATCAAGAGGATTGGGCTTGTCTCTTTAGTGGTGCCCGGTGATAGGACAAGGGTCAATGGGTACAAACTAGAACACAGGAAGTTTCACTTAAATACAAGGAAAAAACTTCTTTACTATGAGGGTAATGGAGCACTGGAATGGGAGCACAACAGAGAGGTTGTGGAGTCCCCATCTCTGGAGAATTTCAGAGTTCTCCTGGACTTGAGCCTGTGCAACCTGCTCTATGTGAGCCTGCTTTAGCAGAGGCTGGGACTAAGTGATGTCTAAAGGTCCCTTCCAACCCCAACCATTCTGCAATTCTGATACTACTCCCTTGCTTATGTTTTCGTAACAAGTCTACCCAGTTTGTGGAGGACTAATTCTCTGATGCTCTCTCTTGTGAGGATCGCTACGGAAGAATTGGGAGAGCAGTGTCTTCATTCAAACCCAGTCAAGGTTGGTGGAGATAATCACTTCCACAAAAAAAATAAGCTGGAGCTCATCTGCCTGCCCAGGGCAAGGGGTGAGGAATGGGGACACTAGAGGCTTATTTCTGCTCCTTTAGAACAAGCTTGTTGCACAGTTACATCCCTACTTCCTCTCCCTGTAGTGGTAATTAAATAAGTATACTAACTACATAATAGCTGATGTTGAATCCTACTAAATCATTTTCCCAAGACATAAAAGCAAAAGACTTCTGTCATGACGAAAAGCTCAGTTCTTTAAACCAGCCTCAATTAAATCAGCCTGCTGATCAGGACTGTGTATTTTTCTCCTGCAAAACCCACTCATCTTTACAGTTCTGTTTTGACATGGGAACCTTTTCATTTTGATCTGGTTAAAAAAGTTTTTGCTTACTCAGTTCAGAGGTGCAGAATGGAAAGACCTGTGATCCATAAGGGTACAAACACTTGCTGTTCATTTTTAAATCTTACCTAGACATAAGTTTTTTTCCTTAAATGTATATGAAATTTGACATTTCAAAGCATAGTCTTTTGTAAATTAGAGGGAACTGAAACTGTTAGACTTGCAATCTGGAGCTGTTAGATCTACAGGGAATGTACTTATCTTGTTTGCATTCCCAGATTTACAGACAGTCCTTGAAAAGAGAACTGGATTGAACCACTGAGGATGATGGTAGCAACACCTAGAGGTCCCCATAGTAAAAAGCTCTGTACCAACACATGGTAATTGAAAGCCTTTAGAGATACAGTTTAAGCAGACAAAGAGAGAAGAAAGAAAGACACAGAGAAATGAAGTACTTCCCCCAAGATGACACCAAACCTTTGTGGCAGAGCTGGGCTTTAATCCCAGGTTTTGTGATTTCTCGTCCAGTATCCTGTGATGTCTCACATTGCCCCCTAACACTTGTGGAATACATTTCTTTCCATAGTGCTGCATATCTCCTTTTGTCCATACAGACACATTTATATGTAATATGCGAATAGTTTTCTATATAGATGTATAATTCTCTATGCCTTTACTAATTTATCATACATACCACATTCCAAACAATGTAAATATTTTAAATACCTCATTTTAAATGCTATCAGTTTATTTTTCTCCTTTAGAAATATCCAGAATCTTGCACACTTGTCTTTTCCATTTTTGAAAGGAATCTTTTCTTGCTTGCAGAGAAAAAGATGGCAATATTGAAATTTTCACAAAGAGAGTTTATCCCTTGAGTCTTCTTGCAGGCATTTGTACTGAAGAGATGTTAACACAAGCAGCATTTTGCATGAAATATATTCCCATATTCCCATTGCTCAGGGTTCTGCTGCTTGATGCCTGAGATGCTGCAGCTCCTCATGTTTCCCAGCCCTCCAAGGAACCCTACAGCAGAAATAAGGAATCCAGAACTTAATATTTGGATTTTTTTTAAAGCACAAGGAATAAAACTTCAAGGTTTTTCTTTTATATGCAACACAAGAGGGGGGAAATGGCAAAGATTTGCTTTCGGACCACTTTAAATCAACTTTTTTTAGTCCTGTGTGGTTAGAGCAGTCGTTGCTTGTGGTGACAACCCAGGCAAGTGGGTGCTGACCCCCACCACTGTGTTATCCTCAGTGCAAACCAATCCAGCTCCTCATCAGGGAGTGACACATCATCTCAAAAGGGGCAGGGGACATTTCTCATTGTATTCTGACAGTGGAGAGCTCCTCTTCCAGGGACAAGGGTGTCCCTTGACCTGAGGCTGGGCTGGGCTTCGCTCACGCCAGCAGAGTGCTTCCAAGGTGAACCACCAGTGTTATGTAATTGCTCTTTTTTTTATTGCTGCGGGTATAGGTAAAGATTAACCAGCCAAGCTGGCAAGGGAACCAAAGTGAAGCCTCCTTCCCCAACTCTGATCTCAGATCAAAAGCTTCAACCCAGCCTGCCACACCCTGCTCCTGCAAAGAGCTGTGCTGGGAGGGAGATATAAGGGGCACCCAGAAGGCATAGCCACCCCAGCAGCCCTGACTCTTCTGAGGCACCCTGGCACTTGCTAACATGTGCCGTGGGTCTCAGTCTCACAGGAGGGCAGAGAGGAGGAGGATGTCCCAGAGCGGAGATGTTATTGGTAGTGAAGAAGGGCAGAAAACGCCATATCAGGATGTGCTTTGCACAGATGTTAAAAACCAGGAACATCTCTACTAATTGCAGCAAACTTGGCAGAAATTAAGCTTAATAGGCCTCCTTCATACGATTGTGTGACTAAACACCAGATGCCCTAAAGTCACAAACTGACAAGGCTGTGTAAATCTTCCACAAAGTGTCTGTGATCCTTCTGACAGAGAGAGGATGTTATAGGGCAGTCCCTGGAACAACCATGCTTCTGGGGGGCAGAAGATGGTGGGGTGGAGGTGTTGGGCCTACATGTTAAAAATCCCAACACCAAAATAAAATTTTGATGACAAAGATACTCTTGAGTGCATTTTCATAAAAACATAATTTTTCTGGAAAAGTAGTAAAGCTCCAAATGCTTTCTTCCTATTTTGCTTCCCTAGCACGTCATTTCTGTCTGCTGTTATGATGAGAACTGGATACTTTACAAATGGTCTTGGTGCATCATGGGAGGACAGTGTTACTTTGGATTTATCCAAGAGTGTTGCAAACCACACGGCCCTTCTCTCTCCAGCCTTATCTTTGAAATGTCTCAAGAGACATTGTATGTTTATGACTGCTCAAGGACTGTAAGCCCGAAGAGCTGCCTTTGGGAATACGTATGATCTCTGTCATATCAGATGACTGCGTTGTAATGTCAGCACTGTCTGTGGAACATAAAGTAGCTGTTGAGTCCCAGCTCTACATCTGCAATTCCCCCAGATCCAGGATTTTGAATCTGAAATTTCTGTTTCAGTATTTTCAATAACTTGAAACTGTTTATTAACAGGGCTAATGCACAGTATTTTGCCTCCACGTGTTCTGTGGTCAGGAAAACATATAGAGATTGCTATTGAGAATTTTTATCTGCATTTGTGGTTAATGTTCATGATTGCCTTAGGGAACATCATGGTACTGTGCCAATGATTTTTCTTGTTCCAACTCACAGTAGCACTTTACAATTTCAAATCATTGGCACAATACCTTTTTAGGTTATGTCAGAAATATCAGGTATCAGTTTCAATAAAGTTGCAGCATTTTGTTTTGTTGTTTAAATTGGTTGCTAGCATGAGAACATTAATCTTCAATATACCTGCAGGTCAAAACAAAGAAATTAACATTGTTCAAATGAAACTTTTAGTTTTTATCTCCCTGCTTTAAAATTCCACAAAATAGAGGTTTGAGTTTTTTCAAGGCATGATTTTCTGATGGACAAATTCCCTTGAAAGATGTGTGGCTAATATTAATTATCAGAATAAATCTGGGGATTTGAGTTTAGTCAGAATAAGAAATCAAGCAAGTGTATCCTGGCAGTACTTTGACATGAGTTACTGACATGTGAATGAAAGTTTGAGGGCTTGTGATAACAACTCTCTTTTGGAAGATAAAATCAGAGGGTGTTTCTCCAGACTGATTTTGTGAAGCTGATATCTGATTCAGCCTCCTTGACCCCCTAGTGGTCTTCAATCTGATAAAGCACATCACTAAACATCAGAGGAGGAAATAAATGCTTTTTGTGAAGGCATATTCCTCTTTGGTGATGGTCACTGTCGGGCTTCTGAATATGTTCTGGCTCTTCTTGATAAAGAAATAGCTCATAAAAATGATACTGCAGTGTCAAAAGATAACTAGTTGATCTCATCTTCCAAACTACCTCACCTATTTCTCACTGTGAACTTGGTTACTCATTTTAGATATTATTTCTATTTCACACAGACCTGTGTTATGCCACTATATGTCACTAGCAACCATTATGTCAGGAATGACTATTCTTGTAGCTGTGAGTTGAATGTTAAAGGTTAAACAAGTATGTCTCTGATTATTATTTTTCTCATGCTGTTGTCCAGACTCTTGGTCCCAAGGTGAAAGGGATATAAACTAGGAAAAGAGTGGCCTAGGAGGGATGACTTCACAGGAATACTTACTTTCTGGAATATGAAAACAGTTTGGTAATGTAGGAGAAGCAGTAGGCTGGATGACTGGGGTTTGTGTATTAATGACTAAATGTGTATCAAGCCAAAGATCATTCATTTCACGTACCCCACAAATATGCAAGCCGAAGTCTGCCTGATGGTGACTAGTGCCAACACTTCATGTTTTGTCTCCATCATCTGGGCTTGTGACTGTGGTGAGGAGGCCTCAGTTTTATGGGTTTGTTCCTGCTGATATAATGATTGCACAGCTAGTAGTCATGATTCTGCAGAGGCTGAAGGAATTGCAGTAGTCAGGACAAATGGCTTCTACAACAACCAGCTCTGTAACTCAACTACTCTGCCTTTCTTGAGAATGTTTTATGTGGATTCATGAAGAGGCTTATAAATTTAAGGTAAGACAGAAAAAGGTGAGTCCATTCACTGAAATAGTAATTTCAAAAATGAATCACATAGACACTGAGCATCCCCAGCCAGATTGTAGCCTGGAAATGACTTACAAACCCAATTTCTGTTCCTGAGAAACCTGAGTGAGAACTTTCTTTATAAGCAAATATTAACAAGTTAGGTTTCATTCTAACTGGCAAGTCAGTAGGCATGTATTTGAATCTATCTGTAGAAAATAATTAGCATTAAAGTGACTATTTTATCTTGTGACATAAGAACCCTCTGGCAAGTGTTCCCCATCTACCCAGAGATGATATGTAAGCAGGTCATCACCTGTAACTAGTCATCAACCTGTAATGAGTTCTTGTTACAGGGAGAAAACAGGTGTCACGTGCATAGCAAACAGCACTGTTACTGCCTTTGATCAGTCATGAACATAGACAGAGTAAGGCAAGTGATGCAGATGCAGTGAGACATTGCAGATCACACTTGCTGTATCACCTTTTACCCTATCATGTCATAATTCAACCTCTGAAGCTGGAACAAAACCAATCAAGATTAAAATACTTGAATGAGGGAGTCCTGTTATAAAATTGTCTCTGCTACAGTCAGAAGGAAGGAAGATTTACATTACCTAAAGATTTAAGATTTACATTATCTAAAGAGGTACCCTCTCCTTCCTTCCTTGGAAGCACTGTTTCTTTGCTACTAATGCTGACTCATCTGAACACCAGCTAATTGTGTGCTTTGCTTTCCTGTGAAGGGTAACTGAGCATACAGATACATTGTAGTCTCTACACCAGAAAATTCAGGGTCTTTTTAGAGAAAATATAATCCTCTTAGACTGGTATTTCAGATCCTTTCTGACATATAAGAAGTAAAATTTCTTACAGTCACATCTGTGTTAGGCTGAATATGGCCTGAGCCTGACTCCGAGCACCAGTGAGTTAAGGCAGTGCTGAGTGAAAGGAAACACTTTTCCCTCATCTCCCTTCTCTGAACAAATACTTCTATATCTTACTATGGACATACCGCAACACAAGCTTAAAGACGTGCATTATTTCCTTCAGTGTGCGAAGAGAAGTTATTCTGGAGTTAGGTGCTTCCCCTGAAATAACTGTATGGACAAATACAATCTGAGTGAACAATCCAGGATTTAAAAATAAGTAATACTTCCTGCTAAAATATCCATATGGAATCAATAACAGACTTCAATCAAAGTCTAAATTCTTTTCCTCAGTTGTTCAGAAAAGGTTTGCTTTCTGTTTGAATCCTATGCTGCTATATATTTTTTTTTTAATCATTATTAAAAATGTCTTTATTGAAAGCATTTCTACAAGGCTCATGAGACTTGGCAATCATTGTTATTGGATTGATCAGTTCCACTTGCATACAAATTGCTCTGTTTGAACTGACTGCTGCAACACATCTCTTTTATATAAACTGTTCTATTGATTCTGACATAAATAACATACAGAATGCTTCAAATCATAAAAAACATCAGTTTAGGGGGTTCTTAACAGAATCTACTATGTACAAGACAACAACAAGCAAACAAACCAAATGCAGCTATAATGATCTACGGAGCCATTAGCTTTTAGAAACTTTCCTGCTCCTGGCTTTGGCAGCTGCCATTTGTTTATTATATCCTTAATTTGCACATTTTGCACATGTTTTTGCAGTCATGAAACATGGATAAAGAAAATTTTAAAATCCTTCTAACAGATCTAATGTGGCTAATGAGACAAAAAGGGGAAAATATATAGTCAGCTATTCTATTTTTGTTTGGAACTTTTATTCTGGAAGGGAGTTTTGTTGCCTCATGGGTATGACTGCCTTTCTGCTCAATCATAGAATCATGGAATCACGGAATCATAGAAGAATCATAGAATGGTAGGGGTTGGAAGGGACCTCTGGAGATCACTGAGTCCAACCCCCCTGCCAGTGCAGGAACACCTACAGCAGGCCACACAGGAACAGATCCAGGCAGGTCTTGAAAGTCTCTAGAGAAGGAGACTCCACAACCTCTCTGGGCAGCCTGTTCCAGTTCTCTGTCACTCTCACAGTGAAGAAGTTTTTCCTCATGTTGAGGTGGAACTTCCTGTGTTTCACCTTGTAAGTCAAGTGAGGTGACAGCTACATGCTCCCGGGAAACATCTCTTCTATCATAAATAATACCTGCTGCTCTTAGGACAGCTTGTCTAAACTCCAGCTTTTTTGGAAATTGTCTCAGTCGTGGTGCCTGACTTCAGTGGTGAGGTTTGCTCTTCCAGAGAACAAACATTTCAGGAACCCACAGCTCCTCAATCTCTGCTCCTGTTCTTTCATTTCTGAGTCATCATCAGCAATGGATTTAAGGTTGGTCTCTATTTCTCTTTCCACTGAGACATCCCTTACATGTATGACAACCCTCACATTTGCACACTAAGCAGTGTCTGGGGTTTGGGTTTACTTTTGGTTTTTGAAGACCCTCTAGTTGGCAACACACTCTAATTCCCTCAGCTTCCAGTCAGGGCTCACTGTCAGGAGCCTAAATGTGAGGCTGAGCTGAGATTTGCTGAAACAACAGGCTCCACTTTGTAATAAAATTTACTGAAACCAAGGTATAAAGATGAAAGTGTATTCTGGGGAAGAATGCATCCAGTATGTTTTGGAAGAGATACAGCTGTCATGCGTCACTGTTGATCTTGTCTCATTTTCTGACTGGAAATATCACTCCTTCTGGACTGCTGAACTTCTAGCAATTCAGGCCAAATGGACATGTATTTTTCAGATCCTGTCTCAACAGAGTTTCTGGGCAAAGAAGGAAGACACAGCTGGGAATTCTGAATCCTGGGCAGATGTTCTGCCCAAGCATAGTAAATCCAACACACTGAACATGGGTAAAGGCTTCTGAACATACAATACTCTCAATGGTCATATGGATTTCTGCCCGGGATATCTCTGGCAGACTTGCAAAAGTTCTAGGAAGAAACATGATTGTGACTGTGGACACTAAAAGAGGGAGAAATGCAGATGGAAGAGCATTCACTGTGCAGCTCTCCAGCTTAATTATGTCTTTGATCACGTAATTGCCTTGGTTTCCTACCTAGATTTTACAATAAACATGGGCATGTTGATTATATGTCCTTGCCCTACAAACATGGTGGTCTCTTTTTTGCTGTTAGACAGCAGCAGCTATGGAACACAGCTTTGATGTGCATGACAGCATGACTGTTTTTCTTGCACAAATTGGAAGAAAGTCTAATGCCATGTTGTTGCATTTCACATAACAGGACACAATAGGTTTGGTTTTGGTATGTTTTGTTTTGTTTTTTACTTTGAAAAAGGCTATTTAAACCAACAGAAAGTTGCCTATATTTCCTTAGACTGCAGAGGAATAGATGAAAGGCTTGGATTTTTTTTTTCCCCTGGGTTTGCTTTTTTTTTTTTTTTTTTTTTTTTTTTTTTTTTTTTTTTTTTATATTTTCCTAGAAATAAAGAAAAGCAAAGGAGAAAAATAAAAAAAATGTTCTCACCCATCTGCCAGCAGTCCATTAACAAACAAGTCCTTGGCAGCAGGGAAAGGAAGAGCATTTACCATGCTCTAAGGTGGACAGCGGGGCAGAAGCAACACTGGCTGGCTTGTAGCAACAGCAGTATGTTATTGTCATGTTGGATCTATTCCTTCGGCAACAGCCAGCTTGATGCTTCTTTTTCCTCCCTTCTCTCTCATGATAGAAGTTTCCCTTTGCATGCAATGCAGTGTCATGGGGTGGGTGATTCCACATCTCCTGCCAGTGCTGGGTTTATCTAGTTATATCTCAAAGAGAAAACTACTTTCCAAGGAAATCTCTCCATGTAAACTTGAAATTCTCACCAGAACTTGCCTCACAGATACTTTCCTTGTGTCACCAGAAATCTGTTACTACCTGCTTGTTTCCTCATGCTTTGAGCAGACTCAGGAGAAGCCGGAAAGCAGTGGGCCTGCCCTCTCCAAGCAGCTATGGCCAGCTTGCCTCCTTTTCCTCACCTAGCATGGTTTAATAACAGTTTATATGCTCCTATGTGGAAAAGTTCTGTGAAAAATGGAAAAGTATGATCAGCTTAAATTGTGGACTACAGTGACAGGATGGGGAAAATGAAGCTGTTTTTCTATTTGCATTGTGCACCGTGGGGAGTGCGAAGCTTTACTAGGGCTTTGGTGAATAATGAGCCACTAAACAGAGAACCCTGCATATCACTGTACAAACAGTTCCTCACAGAGTTTGTATTAATTATCCCATTCCTTCTGATTAGATTCAGCTGATTTCTCACTCACTCTCACATGACTTTGTGCAAGGCTCTATGATGCCTTCTGAGAACAGCAATGACACATGCATGCTAATATAGTCATTAGATAACCTGAGAAGTCACGCTTCCTGGTGTGGTCATTTGCTTGCAAATGGGTACTGCTATGATGCAGTGAATGTCCTTGTTTGTGTAAAAATTGCTGCAAATCTGCAGTGCACATTATCAGGGGGGAATGGCCATAGGGTCAAATCCGTTTTTCAAAGATGTGCATCATCTTCCAGTGTTGGTTATGAAGATTTGTCCTCGTTACAGGTTTGATAATGCAAACATTGGCAGTTATAACTTTCACAGTTTTTATTTTTCACTCTCTGTCTGCTGTTGCCCTGACTTGTGCTGCAATCAGGCAGGCTATGGATTTCATGTGGCTGAATGATTGTAATCCTGCAGCAAGAAGGAAGGAGGTATGTGGCAAGTGCTTTTCTGGGAACTCAGAGATGCTAACGAGGGAGTCCATGTTGATTCAGACCACAGAATATAGAATCATAGAATCACAGAATGGTTTAGGTTGGAAGGGACCTCAGAGATCATTTAATCCAACCTCCCTGCCATGGGCAGGGATGTCTCTCAACTAGACTAGGTTGCTCAAGGCCTCATCCAACCTGGCCTTGAACACCTTCAGGGAGGGGGCATCCACAACCCACTCTGGGCAATCTATTCCAGAGTCTCACCACCCTCCTACTGAAGAACGTCTTCCTAAGATCCAATCTAAACCTATTCTCCTTCAGTTTAAAACCATTTCCCTTCCTCCTATCACTGGACGCTCTTGTGAAAATCCCTCTGCAGCCTTCCTGTAGGTTCCCTTCAAGTACTCAAGGCTACCCTGGAGTCTCATCTCCAGGCTGAACAATCCCAGCTCCCTCATCCTATCCCATAGATCCAGCCCCTGGATCATCTCTGTGGCCCTCCTTTGGACTCGTTCCAACAGATCTCTGTCACTCTTATAGTGGAGACACCAGAACTGGACACAGTATTTGAGGTAGGGACTCACGAGAGCAAAGTAAAGGGGGAGAATCAACTCTCTTGACCTGCTGGCCACACTCCTCTTGATGCATCCTAGGTATGGTTGGCCTTCTAGGCTACCTGAGAGCACTGCCAGCTCATGTTGAGCTTCTCATCAATCAACACCCTTAAGTCCTTTTCTTCAGGGCTACTCTCAACCCACTCTGTACCTAGTTTGTAATTGTGCCTGGAACTGGCCCAACCCAGTTGCAAGACTTGTCAAACCTCAAGCAGTTTGCATTGGCCCATTTCTCAAGCCTGTCAAGGTCCCAGTGAATCCACTGCACCACACTGCTTGGTGTCACTGGCAAGCTTGCTGAGGGTGCACTCAATGCTATTGTCCATGTCACTGACAAAGATGTTAAACAGCACTGGACCCAGAACAGACCCCTGAGGAACTCCATTTGTCACTGGTCTCCACCTGGACATCAAGCCATGGATCACAACTCTTTGATGGTGACCTTCTAGCCAGTGCCTTATCCACCAAGTGGTCCATCCATGAAGCCCATGTCTCTCCATCTTAAAGACAGGGATGTCATGTGGGACAGTGTCAAATGCCTTGCACAAGTCCAGGTAGCTGACATCAGTTGCTCTTCCCATATCAACCAGAGTTGTAACTCTGTCGTAGAAAGCCACCAAATTAGTCAGACATGATTTGCCCTTAGTGAAGCCATGTTGACTGTCACTGATCACTTTGTTATTTATCACATGCCTTAATACAGATACCAGGAGGATCTGCTCCATGATTTTGTCTGGCACAGAGGTGAGGCTGAGTGGTCTATAGTTCTCTGGGTTTGAATAAGAAGAAAATTGAAAAAGAAATGTTCAAATGCAGAGTGTTGGATTGGTATCTTCTCTACCTGTTTGTCCAGTAGCTTCAGGGCTTGTGTGGGTTATATTTCTCATTCACTTCTTAAGTGGATGTGAAATGGCCAGACCTAAATAAGGGGGAAGGGAAAGATCTCTGTTCCCCATGTCAGACCATTTCATTGACCCATGTTCCTAAGGGTGTGCAGAATACCCTTGCAGCCCAGAGACCATGGGAACACCAGAAGCGCTCACTACTTGGAGCTCACTGCAGAGTTGCTGACAGTCCTGCTGTCTCTGGATTGGAAGCTTCATAGCTGCATCATTTCAGTCCTGCTGGTGAAAATCTAATAGCTTGAGTTTGGTGCCTTGCCCATGTGAAGCTAAGCTGTTATCCCCATTGAGGAGAGTGCTGGGCTGTCTGACTTGCACCAGTGCTAGCTCATGGCCCCCTGAGCATTGCAAATCACACTGCATTGAAAGTAAAGACATTTCCAAGGTTTTTGTTTCCCCTAACAATGAAAGTTTCACTGGTTACCTCTTTGGAACCATTGCTGGTGCAGAGGAGCAGGAGAGCAGAGTTGGGCTGTGAGCTCAAGGAGGAGGACCGTATCCTGCCAGAGCTCTTTAACTCCCTGAATCTCCAAGGGAATGCTAGTGCTTCATTTAGAGAAATACTAGGCTTGGGGATGAGTACCACACTGTATTGTCTGCATTTCTGTTTTTAAATAGCTTAGTTTGACACAGCTGAAAAAATAAAATAAATGGTACCATTTCACTTTGGTAGCTTTTAATTACAGTTCTTTTACGCTAGCTAACAAATACTGGTTTCATCTTCTGCCTGTGTGTTGACATTTGTCTCTGAAACATTTTAGCTACAGCACAAGAAATGGAGTTTCTGCTTTAACCAAGGCCAACAAGTGCAGTTATGAACCTCCGCTTCACAACACTGCTTAAAACACAAATATTTGTGGTGCATACATACTTTGTTTATCATTTCATCACTGTGTATATGGATTTCATTACAAACTGTGTTCTGTGTCATTCCATCTCTTACAGTGTAGAAATAGTGTATAAAAATCAGACTGAGTCCTTTATTTATAGTTGTCAAGAACCAGATGACAGTAAACATCTTTTGCTTGAAAAATGATTACTGCTAGTCTTTCCTGGGAACCCCTTCCATCTAACAGTGGGAATGTTTCTTGTCCTTAGCATCACATCTGCAATGTCAGAGCCAAGAAAATGTCAATAACTCCATTATTATGAATCCCTGCTTTCAAGGATTAATAATTTCTCTCTCACACACACAAGCAAAAGTATTTGAAACTGAAATTTGGCATAAACATTTGTAATCCAAGAGCAAATCTTACTTCTGCAAAATGATCTCTGCAGTTTTGAATCTGAGAAGACTCTTAAGGTGGCTGCACTACTTTTTTTTTATTATTATTTTATTTTTGCTTCGAGTCAGTTGTTTGGAAATGATACAATCTCACTTGCTATCTGGCAAAAACTCTGTGTGTCTGAAGCTCTCAGTAGGCAAAAAATTGTGGTTTACTTTGTCATGCTTTCTTGCTTTTCTAATGGAGTTTTCTCTAGATGCCAAGGAAAGGGAGAAGATGAAGTCCAGTAGGTACAACAGAATTCCTCCTTCACTTCTAAATTGATCCATTAAATATTCCAGCCTCCCATTTTTTAAAGCCTCTTTATATGTAACTGAGTAGTATATGTAATGAATACTATGCAGGAAAATGTCATTGCATAAAGCACCCAAAACCCCAAGTAAATCCCCAAGCACTGGAATGAAGGAAGCCTAGTTTACTGTGGATTTTCTTTTGAGTTTGACCAATTTCATTTTTACAAAGATACGAACTGTAACTGAAGTTTTCCCCATAGATAGACATTTATAGTCTCTCATTCATTCTTTTTCTCCCTCTTGCCTTTTCTTTTCTTCTATGTAGATTTTAATTAGCTCTTTCTCTGCCCATTTTAATTTGTATCTTTGACATCTCTTTCCATCTTCCCGATGGATTTTTTTCTTTTAAATTGGTGAAGAGGTTTGAAAAGTATTGCCAGGTACTCATAGTTGCACATAATTAAAAATACACATACAGTGCAAATGCACAAACCTCATTAGTTTAGAAAATCAGATATAAAAGAGCCCTCTGACTCTCTCAGCTTTTGTGTGACATTATCTCAGTTGTCCAAGAAAGCCTAATAATCTAAGAACCTGTAGTAATAGTGTGAATTTCTCATCAGTCATTGCCTGATATTCTTTGGGCACCTGTGCAAAATGTAAATAAACCAAAGTGCCAAACATAAGGCAACATGCCCAGTTTAATTTTATTATGCAACTGCCAAGTTGCTAAATTATGGAAGTGGTGGTGAAGATGATTTTGAACAGATGTTTTTTAGTGCTGGCCTAAAATTTCATGTAAAAATCCAGGAATTGGTAGCATTTAGAACAGACACTGTTGTTATTGATGATGTAGTAGTACAGTCTAGTTCAGTTTCTTCCAGATACCTGACACCTCTTCTTTGCATTTCTGGACTGTTGGCTTAAATAATTAATTTGTTCAGTACCCATGTTCTTGCTTCCTCCCTCATTCACCTATCCAAAGCAGCAACAAACTTCCAGAAATTACCACTTCTTATTTCAGCTTATAAAACATAGTATTTCATGACTTTTGCACAAGCTGCCTTGGCCACCGGTCCTGCTGCTAAAGCTGTGGCATGATGAGTGTCTGGAATCTGAAACACAAGTATAGGAAGAGGAAGGCATTTGATACACCTGTCCATGCATGTAACACTGCAATAATCATCTGTCAAGTTGAATGTTAAACACTACAGATCAGTCAGCTTGAGTAGGAAGTGTGCGCTTTCATGAGGAGTACTCTTTATTCTCTCACTAAAATAATACAATCAAAGTGAGTTCATGGTTAATGTGTTCAGGGCAACCTGCTCTAACAAAACAGTCACCCTTTTCCAGTTGAGTTAAGGGGATAAACAAACTCTTGGACAATCTGTGCATAGAACATATCTCTTCTTTGAGCTGAAGTGGTGATGGCTTGGAATTACAAATGTTTCTAGGGCCATCGTTTGTATTTGGATTGATCTTTGAACTTCACAACGTGCTGCAAGAGCATCTGCAATAAGAAATACAGACCAGCCAAGCCCAAAGGTCCTCCTCTCCCTGAGGGCTGGCCACACCAAACAACAAAGCCACAACCCTGCAATGAGCAGCTGAATACATGGAGAGGAATGTCAACCTAGATAATACTTGATTGGCATAGACCTGCATGCCATGCCAGGTCAGTCTTTTAACAATACAGAGAAACCAGAAAGCCACATCACAGGTGATCTTCAAATAACCTCAGTGGGAAGAGCCTGCAACAAAAAAAAATAAATCCTGATAGAGTAAAGCTCTACTTGGGCTTCAGTTAGAATACTCACATTCTTAAACAAGCTGGAGTCTCCTGCTAAGTGGTGACCTCAAAAGGAAAAGATAGCATATGATATTTGAGTGCTGGGTAGGGTTTAAAACCTACAGTAGCTGCCCTGTATGGCCTTCTACCTTCTCTGAGAGTGCTTTGTGGATGAATCAGGTGTTAACTGAAGCTCTTCATAGGACTCATACTTTTGGTAATGAAGATTCCCTACTATTATCAGGTTGGGGGAATTTGCCCTGTAAAAATAGTTTCTGCTTCAAGACTGACAAGACACTTTTATTATAACCAAGCCATGTAACTCCAGAGCTGGAGAACTGGGAGAAAGTGGAAAAGTCAAGGCAGTTGTTTAATGGTTGATAAGTAACTTGTGTGTATGTCAATGGCAGAAAACAGTGCTCGCCTTCTCCAGGAGTTTTGTAGCATTATGTGTCATCTGTTCTTGTCTTTAGAAATCACCCCCAAACCTGTGTGAGATATTCTACTTGTATGCATTTTTTTCCATTTGAATTATGTTGGTACAAAACTGGTGGAATAGAGAGGATCATCAGGGTGTCTGTCATCAATGTCCATATCAATATGAGAAGCATTAAAAAGCACCAATTCCTCAGTAGTGTAGAGAACAAGTGCTGCAGTGAATTGTATTTCTGGTACTATTATTACAGAGAGACTTGTAAGAAGCGTACATGCTGTGGATGAAATGGGTATGGAATCACAGAGGCTAATGATAGAAAAAGGCCACTTATGTCAACTGCTACATTTCCCTGCTGGTATAGGATTGTTCCCAATGAGATATAGTGTATTTTTAGTGCTTTGTCCAGTCTGGCTTTATATGTAAATAATAAAGATTGTCAGCTCCATAAAGCAGCCTGAAATAGTTTTGTTCTACTTCTGTCTTTCTCTTCCCTCCTTCCTTCCCTCTCTAATTTCTTATTCAGGCTAAATGAGAAGAGCAAATACACCCATACTTTTTTTTTTTTTTTTTTTTTTTTTTCTCTCGTCTTTTTTTTCCACTAGTCGACCCTCTTCATAGTCAGGATTTCTCTGACCTGATTTTTTAAAAATTGTATTTGGACAGTTCAGTTCTATTTGCTACTCTATCACAAGTCTGATTTAGGAGGCTCTTCAAAATGCGGAGGCTCAGTTTGACAAGAAACTGCCTACATGCAAGTCAACCTGGAAAATAAGTAATAAACAAAGCAGTGATTTCTGCTTAGATAGGAACTGAACTAAAGCTTTTGCAATTTATTTTCTTGTGTACTGTGTCTCACATTATCTTAGGAGATGATGAGGGTCTACTCACTATTTGCCTGTCCATTATGCATGGCCTTCCAGAACGGTGAGCTAGGATGTGATTTAGCTTGAAATCAAGCATAAGACACACCACACAAGAACAAGCAGTTTAAAAACAAAATATAGTCTTTTTGGTACAAAAAGAGAACTGCAAAACTACTTCAACATTTTCATATAAATACCATTTCATATTTGGGAGAAGTGCACCCTGAGGGAGTTACATCTCAAGTGGACATAAACTGGTATGACACAGCTTTCAGAAAATGAAGTTTTTGGCTTTGAACTCATCTGAATTAGGAAACAAACTTGTCCTCAGTGGTTTGTCATTGCATGTGCCAGCAAACAGAGAGGCTGAGGAAGTTACAGCTGAGGTGCTATTATCCTGATGAGTGAATGGCCCTCAGTATACCTTGTCTTTAATCCATATGCAGTCACATCTCTGCTTGGAATCTTGTGAGCATTGTATCTTCTAGTCAGTGAAACAGTGGACAAATTAATGCCCTCTTTGTTCCTGATGGGAGAAACCTATCTAAATGGTAGCCTGAATGAGAACACAGAGAACAAAAAGACCTAGGGATTGAATTAATACCAGCCAAGTGTGCGTCCTGTCTGCAGCAAAAGAAATAGAAAGAGAGATGGAAAATGAGGACACACCAAAAAATTACTTGTCATCTGCTGTTAAGATAAAGCTGTGGAGAGAGAGAGACCAAGGGAAAAAAGAACTTATGTTAAGGTCTGTGTTGGCTGAAAAGAGTCTTGAAATAGAAACTGTATCCTATTGTCTGTCCATGTTGAGTTCAGGGAAATAGGGCTCCTGACATCCTTTTTTAATAATCAGCCTTGCACAAAGCACCCAGCTCCAGCATCAGCTTCTTTTCCCAACAGAAACAACCCTCAAAGTACCCAGTATTGGCTAACTGCTGTGGTTGCTTTGAGGAAGAAAAATGCTGTTTTTCCTCAGAAGAAAAAAAAAAAAAAAGGTGAAGCAGAAGGTACTTACCTAATCCTTGTTATCCCTCAGTGACAGGCTGCAGTGTCCTGTGACTTTGGGAAGCCCTCCCAGGAGCTGCTGAGAGTGAAAGGAGCCTTGACTGTTGCTTACCCCGACTTATTCCTGATTTACTCCAGGGAGAGAAGAAACAGTATCCAAGAGGATGAAGATAAGCTGTGCAAAGAAGAAAAATACTCAACAAGGGAGAACAAAAATGTACTGGAAATTGAGAATTATTGAAGACAAGCTGCTGTCAGGTTCCTTTGGAAATTCAGAGTTGCTGGAGAGAAATGAGACTGCACAACATAATTTATAGGCCAAAAGACTTTTGGGCATAAAGGGTAATGAATTGGTAGTGATCCATCTCTTCCTGAGAACTACTAGTTCTAGTTTCCTTCCTCTTGAAGTTTTCAACAGCACTCTGTTTCACCAGGTCACATCTCAGTAACATTCCCACAGTTGTTAGTGGACTTATTCCAGTGATATTTCAGCAAGGTACAGAAATACTTCTATCTGTCTGAAGAATAAAAGCACAGAGCCTCAGTGCAGGATTCATGCAGGGTGACTTTGTATGTCTCATCTGGACTCTAGGGTCAACAGAGCAGCAGAGATGCTTCTTGGGCACAACTTGTCTGACTTTTTCAGGTATGTAAATGAGCTGAGACACACCACAGTCACTGTCTTCCCATCAGTGGTAAAGGGAATCCAAAAATTTTTCTCGTATTTAGATGCTTGCACTGTAGAGGGCTGAATTCACATAGATCTTTCCCAGCCAAAACATCTGCTTAAGGGCCCTTGGGAGTAGGGGTTTGAGTAGGAGCTGGGGCCCTGGTCTCCCAAAACCCAAAACAGTAGCTCTGAATTTAAAAGTTGTCCTCCTCTGTATGTAGCCGCTTCCTTTAGAAGGTATTCTTCTCTGTCAGTTTGTGACATCGATTTCTGTATCCATTGTGAAATGGTCAGTTTATACATTTATTTCTAATAGAGTAGTCACTGATAACCAGGTTCAGGCAATCAGGAAACTCACATCTGTGTCTTAGCAACAGAAAACACTGCTAAATTGAAAAACGTTCACCAACCTCACTCTGTTGCCCTTCCACTGTCACAGAAGAAGTGAATGTTTTAAAAATCAGTTCAGATTTGTGAAATGGCAGCATTTTATAAAATCTAATAACTACTGACCCAACTTTCTGGATAGCTTGATTTTTATTTTTCATCATCTTGCCATGCTACCTTACAACCTTCCTCCTTGACTTGCTGTTGCATGCCTGGCTTTCTGAGTGTGGTCTTTGTGGTTTACCAGACTCTTTCTGAAGAAATGTGTCTTTTACTGCCTTCCTCCCATTGTGATTACAGGATGTGTTTTACAAACTGAGTCCTTGGGTCTTTATACACTCTGTCCATATAACAAAGTGACCCAGATTTCCTCAACTCTTTCTTTCTTTTTTTTTTTTTTTTTTTTCATTTTTAACAACTCATTTCACAGCCCTCATGTCCCATTTTGTCTTCTATCACAACAAGCAACATTTTGATTTCTTCAGTGTATTTGTGTTTCCATGGTGAAGAGAATAATATTTTTTTTTCTTTAAATCTTAACAGCTTTGAATGGTATAAACTACAGACTAACTTTTTAATCTTCTAGTATATTTTTCTGTCTCAAATCCTTTGTATTCAAGCTAAATATGTTTCAAAACCAGGTGATTTGTAGATACATGCACTTCAAGGCCAAATAAACTAGTCTGACTTGCAGAAAATTTCACCCGCCTACCCCTAAGATGGGTTCAGCACCTTGTATTTGCCTAAAGCTTGTCTTCCAGAAAGGCACCTGGGCTTGAGATAAAGGAATCAACTCTTCATGTGGTAGTCTGGGCAAATAATTATTAATTATCTTAAAATATCATGCATTGTTTCTCATTTGAATTTTTCCATATTTAACTCCCAGATATTGATTTAGGTTTGATTTCTGCTTGATTAATGTACATAAGGTACTTATAATAAAACAGTATTCAATCTTCTCTTTGACAGACTAAACACATGAAACTCTTCAAGTCTCTTGCTTGATGTTCTTCCTGATCGGAATCATGGAAATGAATTATGCTGCACAGTGTGCTACAGGAGAAACCATGGGAGCATATTTTGCACAGAGGGATTGTGCTTCATCAGGGCTTGGGAGAGAAGGAAAAAGAGGAAGGAGGAGAAAAAGAGGGAGACTACGCAGGGCAGGAGACAGACAGTTCCTTAGCCAAGCCACAAAGAAAATTATGTGGGGATGAAACCAGGACTGTACATGTGCTACAGCTCTATACTTACCTGCTGTTCTGGAAGAGTGGCATGGGGCAGCAACTGCCTACAACATAACTAGTCTCTATCTCACTGCATCAACTGGGAGTTTGACTCTAGCACATCCAGAAACTTACATGGCAGAAATAGGATCCAGATTTCTTTACAAACTTGGCCAAGTAATCAGACAAAAGCATTTACTCTTCATTGTAATGTGGTTTAGCCAGAGTAAAGAGACTGTGCTAGGGAGGAAAAATAAATAATTTATTTCATTCTCTCAAAAGGAATGATTTCTCAGTCATGTATCAAAAAGCATAAAGCCTATCTGGAAGAGTATTAAACCTCTACCTGCACTCTCATACTACAACAGTTTAATTTAAAGTAATATTAAGCTGAAATCATAATCTCTTTTCTATATATGCTGGCATTTTTCATCTGTTTGGGCATTTTGCTGCAGGGTTTGTTTGTTTGTTCTAATATATATTTGGCATTTATATTGTGCTTAAACAGGTAAAATTATTACTTTTGCTTAGCTTTTAAAAAATTGTGTGGAAACCCCGAGATTAAGGACAAGATTCATGCACAGCATATATTCAGTTCCTAAACATGATTATAAAAGATCACTCTAAGGAAAGTATGTCAGGGTGGTGAGCATGTCCAGGTTACAGGTTTAAGATTTCAATATTAAATTTTTAAATACCACGTTGCCTTATCTGAAATAGTTGGTGTGTGTATAGTTCTGTGTCCTTGTAGAATTCTAAAGCAAAACCAAAAATGAGCTTTGTGAACCTAGGCAAATACCTTGAAGTATACAAGCATTTTCTAATCCGGGCCAACTTGGTTTCTCTGGATTGTATAGCAAGTCAGCTGCACCACATAAAATGTATAAATGCATGGAAAAATATAAATATTGCCAAAACTGATTGATGTGATAATCTATCCTCTTGACTGTTGTGAACACTGCCTATGTCTTGCGTTTTCTTAAAGTAGCATTTTATATATTTATCGTAAGCCTGGTGAGTCAGAGCTTGAGAGGTGAAGAGCTCTTTACTCACATTCATAGGTAAAAAGGGAAAAACAAGCATAGGACTGCTTTTTATCTAACTGTAAGCAGAAAGATGTTTCAGAGAGGAGAGAATTCTTGGTATTACGCAGTGGTCAATGGGGAAGGATGTGCAGCTCCCATGTCCACAGAGTCAGGGTTTCTCCTGCATAGAACAGCATGTGCTCAATATGAACTCACCTACAGCAGATGAACCAACATCACAGTTTGCCATTTCCAACAACACTGCCTTGCACCCTTTTCCTGCCTCATGTAGCACCCCATCCCCATTCCTGCCTCCATTGTCCTGACCCTTCATGTGTGCTCTTCAGCCTCTGCCATGAATTAACTAGGCTCCTTTGGTCAGGAAGCAAGTACACTTTTCTTTCTTTTTGATAGGTTATTTTTCTTCCTGGCCAAGGAACTGCACAGTGAGTCCAAAGAACCCTTGATTTGATGCATGCCTTGTTATGCTCCCTCGGGAGCAGCCATATCTTGCTGCCTCCTAACACAGCAGCCCAAAAATTCATGGAGTAACAGGGCAACACCAGCTGGGCCTGCAGTCTGCCCTTGGATATGTAAATAGTTGCTTAAAGGATTTTAGAAAGCACTGGCACTTTCTCCTGAGGAGATTGCTTCACAAAAGGCTCTCCACGTTGGGTATCAGGTAAAATGCATCACAGCAGGCTTGGCCTTGGGGATTCAGAAGACAGCACAGTAAAGAAGGTGTCAAAAGACATGGCTGTCAAATGAGGAAAAAGTCCCCGACAGATCCCAGACTGCTAAATGCTGCTAAGTCTTGCAGCCGGGGCCTCCAAGGAGAAAAGTATCCTTTGCTCCTCCTGCTGATGAAGAAAGGAAAAGCCCAAATGCGGAGACACAGGAGAACTGCAGCAAACTGCACACCAGTTGGGAAATCATTAGAGGTAGAAATGAGATCCCAATGGACTACAGCGGACTCCAAAGACCCTCTAGGATGGAAGAGTTTCTTTCTAAGCAATGGGGAGCCCATGCAAGCTTCCTACACACTCTGCACACCGGGACAACTAACCACTAGAGAGGTGGACACAAGTGGCAAAGGGCCTGCTGGGCACTGACATGTGGAAGACAGCAATATGCACGTGAATGATGTGTAGAGGTTGCATTCACCTGTTGGGCACCTACACATGGGAAGTACGAAATTAAGTTAACAGATTGAGGTTAAAGATGTACCAGGAAAGCCTGTTACTCTTTTATACAGAGAGTTGCTACACTTTCCCAGGCTGATACTGTGTCCCTTTTTATCCCCTCTCAAAAGCTGTTTTCTTTGCTTCATGCTCGGGCTTGTGAGAAGTGAAAAGCTGCCTATTCAGAACTCTGTAGAAGAAGTATGTTCTGTCTGCAAGGCTCAGATGCAAATATGAATTGTTCTTAGGAAGCATCCTCATGTCTTACATGGTCAGGTGCTGTCTACCACAATCTGCTGCACAGTTGTGTGCTCCTAGGCTTGTGGGACTGTACAGATGCTCTTAACCTCTATGAAGGATATTTGCATTACCGTGTGCTGAGTTCAACAAGAGCTTAGTAGATTCTTTATTGCTGGGGGTTTTTGATACCAGATCAGACAGATGTCTGTTGGGTGTATAGAGTCATACCCTCAGAAAAATAATAGACCAATGACTGTCGAGGAATCCATCCAGCTTTCATTTCTACTTTTCTTTGCAGACTTCTTAAGAGGGTAAAATAAGGATGGTAGTATTAAACTCTGCCCAGTAAAGGTTTGATACAGTGCTTTACAAACATCACACATCATTTCAGGACTGCTAGATACTCTGCTACTGCAATCTGAGGAAATTCAGGATTAATTCATTATTTCAGGATACTTTTATGTAATACCTCATGATAACTATTATTGGGTACCAAAAGACCAGATGATAAATTCATATTCACCAACATGACTATCAAGGCAAAAAGTGTAATGCTCCTTAGGATATGACATATGCATAGTGACTAAATTCAACGGCTCAAACACCTTCTCTCAGTGCTAGCTTTGCTCCATTCCAGTTGGCTTCTTCAGTACGGTTTTGCAATACGCCAGATATTTCATTTACAGCACAGAGGTGTATGTCTGAACATATTTGAAGACCAGGAGGGGATTTTGGCTGGAGATATTTTTTTTTTTTGGAACAGGGAGTTAGAAAAATCCTGTGTGGAGCTGGCAGTTGTGGCTTGGTATGGGTTAAGGTGCCAATTCAGACATGCACAGCCTCTGGTGGGTGGCAGGCAAATGCTTTGCTGAGCAGGTTCCTTGGTCACCTCTGAAGTTAGCATTGCTTGTAAGGAGCCTGTGTATCTCCCATGAAGATTTAGCATATGCATGCAGGCTGGTAAATGTATAAAACAAAGCATTTGATTGAAGTGGAAGTGCCAGCATGAGAAAGGACTGTGTTTTTCAGAAACAATTTTTCTAGCTGTCCTGAATATTCCTGGGATTTTTTTTTTATTATTTTTTTTTTTTTTCTTGAACAGTACAGGAAGTGAGAGAAAAGAAGAGAACATCTTTTTTACTGATGTTAAGTTCAGTTTGTGGATTAAGAGCTGGCTCAGGTTTCAGCTTTCACAGCAGGCTTGAGAAGTCTGTATCCCATGCTATTAAAAGTGACTGAATCTTAGAAGTCTATGTCAATTTCACATAAATTTGAATAACACAAAAATTTAAGTTAAGTTATACTAAAAATCTAAAGAGATTGTGGATTCATGGGTAGTTCTGTTTATAGAGTTTCTTCCAGGCAGATTCCATATACATTCAGAAAACAGTTTGAGTTGTTCAACCATCATTTTGTAAGTATTTTTAAAGAGATTGTCCTCCTCTTGTTCCCTGGATAATATCTGCATTTACAGTGGAGAGCTGAGGATATGTGGACCCACAAGTAAAACAGTAGTATCTAAGGACATTTAGAACTAGATTTTGGTCCTGGATCATATACAGAATCAAGATCTGGATTTAGATCTCAACCTCTCCAGAATTCCATGTTTATGGTTTGGATTTGGGCCAAAGATCAGTTTTACAAGAGCAATAAATGAACTAAAGCATGGAAGTGAATTGCTACCAAAATCAAGTTACAGTAAACCATTAACATCTTCGGTGAAGAGTCAAAAAAAGAAGATATAACTTAAACTACTACTACTCGCTCCCTTCTTTTCTCCATCACATTCCAATATTATTCTTTTATAATCTCTCTAAACATATAGTCAACTCAAAAAAATAGCGGTTAGTAAGCATAGACATATGCTTTTTATCAATATTTTATTTTGCAACATGGTGAAGAGTTGTGTCGCACAATGAAAAATGTCTCTCTCTAAATATCATTTTCTAATGGACTTTTTTATGTCCCATAAAATGTGTTAATTTTTACTTGTCCTCTGCTGTCAATGAAACAAACTATTATTTCTTTCTGTAGAACCAAACTCCAAACAAGAATGTCTGCAATATCAAGAGTAATGACGTACAAAGTCCCTTCTGGCCCCAGCTTCTATTGAAAAATAATTGGACAAATTGGTGATGCTTACATTTCATCTAGCCTGCCACTGTGAGTAATTCCATGGTGCCTTCCTGGCCAAAGCTCGGCCATTTCAGCACTTGGTGAAAATCTATTTGGATGGACTCTGTGTAGGAATATGTCAGATAGCAGCAGAGTAAGAATGAAAGCTCTTTGGAATATTTGGAATAGTGTTGCATATGTTGTCACAGCAGTTAACGCTGTGAAACGGCATCCTGATTGTGACTTCAAATTTCTGCCACTACGTAAACAATAAATGATGACAATGCTAACCATAAAAGTAAATCTAGGCAGGATACAAAATGTAATGTGATCAGTAAGGGAACTGAGATGGTGGAATAGGCCCTTGTGCACTGTAAATTATCACAGTACCATATGATGTCAGCGGAGCTACAATCTACCCAGAGAAATGACTATTTGCCTTGCCAAGAAATCATGATATGGGCTGTCACCTCTCAGAATGGGTTAATGAACCAGAACAAAATAGATGCCATCTTGCCAATCAGTGCTCTTACTGGGATCACAATTTGCTACAAATTTTTTAACAGGAAACAATTAATAGAAAAAAAGATATTTTTTTCTCTTCCAAGTCCCTCAGATAGTCATTTCAGAATATGTATGTGCTGTTCTTGTGGTTTTGTTTCATCTGACTTTTTCTTCTGTTCCTTTTTCCTGCCTTATTGTTGCTGGGTTTTGAAAAGTTTTTTCAGATGTTCCTGGACTTTCAGACCATCAAAGGAGAAAAAGATGGGGGAGAGGACTTTGAGACAGATGCAATATAGAGGGAGCCAGTGTAAGATGAGACCAGAGAGTGGGACTGTCTGGTGCTGCAAGATGGGAACTCTTGTGAGGTCTGTGGTGGGGGTGCTGCCCTGAGCCACTTTGCACAGCCAGCTCTTGTGCGAATTTCTTCTGACTCTTGGGAGTGCAGCCTGTAATCTGGGAGGAAGAGAGGAAATTATAAACAAGGAGAGAGAAAATGTGGAGATTTTACTAAAGACAGCATTCAAGCAGCAGTTCTTCAGACCTCCTCACTGTGCAATCAAGTAAGAAGGTGAACTTCAGAAGGAGGAGGTAGCCTTTTCCTCCTGCCATTTGGGAGATGAAAGTGAAGAACAATGTGTTAAGTGGAATCAGTTAATTGCTTCCTCTTGTCTTCTTGAGCAGCCACTTACTTCCTTGTGAATAGATGCATTTGAACAAATCTCTTTTTTTTTTTTTTGGTATCTCGAAGTTTGTTTAATTTTTAACAAACCCTCCTGTAATGAAGTATCACATGGTGATATGTACATCTGTCAGCCAGCAAACTCACCCATTAAGAGCAGTGAGGCATGAAGCTTTGCCTGTTCATGCCTAATGTGTGCATGCATAGGCTGACGGACACAGACTGTGGTATGTGTTATCAATTATTCAGGGCAGTCTGAAAAGGTGGCATTTTGACTTCAGCCTGGCAGCAGGGTAACTGCTGAGAGGGAAGCAGGAGGATTGGAAAAGATAAGTGTCATCTGGAGTGAAGTGTTCTCAGACAGCCCCATGACTTCATAACACTTGTCACATGCCGAGTCAATATTTTGGACAGAAACACAGCCAAGGCAAAGTTGTGGTCTAAGCTCTAGACACTACTTCAAAATATACACATACAGATACATGAACTTTTCTCTCTACCAAAATAAATGACTACATAAAACCACAACACATACAAAAGTTGTAAACCCCAATGATTCAGACTGATTAATGGAAGAAATAGAATATCTCAGGTCAGTTTATGGTGGTCCTCATCATCCAAATTAATTCAAAGGTTCTTTGTGTTCTTATAATGAGAAACTTGTTTCTAACACAGAGGAGCCCCACATTCCATGTGACTTCAAATGTAACTACAGTACTTCATGGGTTCTGTCTTTTGGTAATGCACTGGTTGCTGACTGCCTGAAGCTCTGCCCTCTCTTCATAAAGAATCTCTTATGTCTTTTACTTAGTTGTAAAAGTGCTTCCTGGAAAAGGCTCTTTCCTTGTAAATGGTCTATGGACACCTTCCAGGTACTAATCTGGGGTGTAGCATGGGATCCTCCTTAGATCTCATGAGTAATGAATGGGTTTCTGCAATGGTTTGAGGGACTGGGGATGAGCTTTTCATTAGAATGGGACAAGACCTTTGTCAAAACAGGGTAGGTGCCATGGGCTGACTTACCTGATGCTGAGGAGGTGTCCTCCTAGGGGAGAAGACAGTCCCATTGTTAGAAGGCAAAGGGTAGAAAGATGTGTAAAAGTACAAGTGGCTGAAGTTGTTGTTCACTCTTCATAAGAACTGTAAATGGGGTAACACCTCTTGGCGTGGAATGAATAAGGAAGTTGAAGATGTGATTTTGAGGTGGTGAAAGAGTTTGCAGCAATGACATTGTGAAAAGAACTCCCCTAAAATGTACCTTGGTGAAGTTCGGTTTTGCTTTTTTTAAAACTAGAGAGAGCTGATCTTACAAAAACAAGTGCTTGTTGAGGTTGCTGTTGTATGGAACTGGTGTGTGATGTTTTTCTAGCAGCCTCTCTTCACTGTCATCAGAGTGCAATTTCTCTAGAGTCGCTGTGGGATGCAACAGATTTCTTGGAAAAGAAGGCTGTGTTGACACCCACAGGCTAGTAATGTTTTCACAAGAAGGAACATGACTTTACATTTGACTCTTTTGAAAAGAGATTAGCAACACTGTGATTTATAAGAATTGCCAGGGTTTGAGGTTGTTTTTTCCCCTTTCTTTCTGAATCTAAGCTCCAGCAGGTAGGTGTTAAGTGAGTGAAGCATTTCTGGCAAGATTTATGTGCCCATACAGTAGAATGGGAGTGAAATCTGACAGTCTAAAGGAGGGGGAGCAACTGACAAATAGTGGAGGTGGAAAAGGCAGATTGGTTTGTATTTTTTCTTTCCTGTTCCTTTGCAGTCAAAACCCTTTGAGACTCTTCACTCTTTGGTTGAAAAATAAGTTTGCGCAGGTATTTCCCTTCCCAGTCCTTATGCTCTAGCAGTCAGCATGGGTCCACAGAATGTATGTGAAAAGCAGACATGGCCAAGGCAAAACCTCCTCAAAAGAATGTCTTTTCTAGATCAGATCACAAGAATTTTCTCTAGAAATTAGATCTCTTCAATGATGAAGTTCTCTTAGAAGAAATAAGCTCATTCTCACTATGGAGTCTCACAGTTAAGTAAACAGTACTAGAAAAAAGCATGTCCTCATGCATAATGACATTCCAGCCTAAATGACAACCAAAGTCTTTGCTTTCCAAAAAATAAGTATACTATCCTGTTTGGTTGTCTTGATCAAATGGATGCTTGCAGCCATGCTGGACAGCGCATGATTGCTCTTGTAGGACCATGGTGGTTAGCAGTTCCAGGACTTCTTGACTGTTAGATGAGAAGCAACCTATAGTTTGTAAGGTACCCAGAAGCTCAACACTCAGTGAATAACAGATTACAAAACCAAAATGAGTGGGAATAGTTTCATTATCCTTATGATTCCTACTGAGCAATACTACAGGAATACAAAATAGGGATACAGTTCAGATGATAATGACATTCGTCTTACTACACAAAGGCACATTTTCAAAGAAACAGAAATATAGATGCAGAATAAACTAGTGAAAAATATATCTAAATATCAGAATTTGATCTAAAGTAAGTATCTCAAGCCACTTCTGAAAGACATGCATTCTGAGCCATGGGTGGAAAATAAAAAAAAAAAAAAAAAAAAAAGAAACCACATTTGTCAATTGGGTCTTGCTTCTTTAGCCCATGAAAAAACATAGGCACATAGGTAATGAACCAGGTTTTGCCTGTAGTAAAAACCAAACGTACAATTGTGCCTATACTCTAAGAAATTTGGAGTGTCCATCAGCCACAGAAACCCATCACCTCACCCAACAGAAATGTAATAAATATGAGGCACTTCAGAGGAAACACTTTCGCTAATGTTGTTTCTTTTCTGATGGAGGTACATCACAAAGAAATTTCCAACCAGTCCTAAGAAAAAACTTGCATGTTGCATGTTTGTGAGGCAAACGGAGCGGTTACTTGGGACTACTTTTGGTAAAAATAGTAAGTACAAGTGATCTGGAATATTTTTTAATTCTCCCATTCTGTGAGAACATTCAATATTTTAAAAAACATCTTGCTCCTGAGTGGGAATAGCTTAAGACTTCTTGAAATTTCTCAGGAAAATGAGAAAGAGAAAAAAAGTTTGGGTTTCCTAAACTTCCAATCACCTAGGGATTAATTAGGAAATAGAGAAGCTATCAGGAGCAAGTCCCTGTGCCACTGACTGGTTACTTAATAAAACAGCACAAATGAGAGGCCTTGAACCTGCTTTGTCCTAAGAGATGATGGTTGCTATGGCATTGTGTAGGATAGGGGAACCAGATTTGGGTCCCTGTTTTGCCAAAAAGCCCGGTTTTGCTATGTCAGTGATCTAATTGTTAGTGTCTTGGCTAAGCTGAGCTGTTCTCTTTCTTCGGATGCAAGCAATTTTTCTGATGAAAGCCGAAGTAAAACTGGTGTGTTTCTATAAAAGATTTATGTTTTAACAAATCAACATCTTCCAATAAAAAAGTCTGTATCACTGGAAAGTTCCCAGCTAGCTCTACTGATGAGTAAACTTCTGCTTTACAGATGGAGTTAATAATAGTTTATAAGCTAAAGTGAAAAGGATTTTGGGTGAGCTTCCTAGAGAGGAAGTGACTCAGTGTCTCGGCAGGAAAGTGTTCCAGATAGGCAGGGCTGGAAAAGTTACAAAACAATCCCCAACTGCGTGGAGTCACAGGGAGTGGACAAGGGATTATTGGATCCCAGATTGCAGAAAACTGGTAATTAGCAGGGGGCCTTGCATACCCCTCAGCCCATGTGTCTTAAGGTATGGTCGTCTCCCATCTCACAGGCTCAGAGCAGCTAAACTGAGTCATTCCAGGGAAGGCATAATAGCTAAGGAAGAAGCAGGTGTTGCAGATGGGTGGATGATTCAGTGGACGGTGTTATTCCTACTGAGTCAATGCTGAAGCAGTTTGTAAGCAGGAAATTGGGGACATTGTGGCTAGAAGAGCTGCTTTCTAAATCCAGTGACATTCAAGGAGTCTGTGGTTCCCTCAGTATGCCTTCCACTGGGTGGGTTGTCTTCAGTTGTTCTTGGACATGGCATTTTCAAAAGCAAAAACTAGAGAAGCATTTTAAAGGTGACTTTCGGTGGGATTTACAGTCCTGAAAATTCAGGTAATTTTTTATCATGGACTGGTATTTCCACATTAGGAAGGCATTTTTGGTAAAAAAAAGTCCTGTATTCTTGTGACTGACTTCACAGACCTCCCACTAAATCCTAGGGCCTCTGGGTTGGGCCTTTACATGAAATTGGTTTTAGTGAGAGCTATGTTCTTTTTATGCTCTGCAGGGCACCAGAAATGGTGCTGGCACTCATCAGGTGCATTTAATGACCATGAAAAGCAAGTTCTCCATGGCCATCATGTCTTTTGAGGTCCCGGTGTTGTCTTATAGAAGAATGGTGGAGCTTCTACATATTATCAGACTTGCTTAATTCATTGCAAAAATAGGAGCAAATATTAGAGCACATGTCCTGTAATACCCATAATCAATTATGTGATTACAAGGTCCATATTACTTGCTTTCTGCTGTTCCAAAGCTCTCTAGTAATTTAACCTTTCAGAGCAGAGATGATCTTTCACTTCCTCTCTGTATGTACAAATACTTAGTAACACACACACAGTGTATGTGTACGTATGTTTCTGTATGTGTTTACATACACAGAATATGTGTGTGAGTACACACATATAGAGATCAAAAATGCATACATTGTACAGCACGGAGGAAGAGGTTTAGACCTTAGAAGCCACTGCTGTTTCCCCTGTGCTTTTCGCATTTGTGTCGCTCCTTTCTCCTGCTGGAAGCGTTATGGATTTGGAAGATGGATCATTTTTCCTTCTGTTCTTCAGTAATTCAGCACTCAGAGCCTCTTCCTTTTCCATTACTTTTCCATTTGGTCCTTTAAAATTTCATAGTATCTTTCTCTCCAGTAAACAAGTGGAAAAATGACAATATAATTTCTGAATCCTGTGAGAAGAGCCAGAAGCTCTGGTCCATATGGTGCCTGGGAGGATGGCAGATACTTCCGTGCATCTCTGCAACGTGATGAAATGGTCCTAAGATTTGGGTTGGCAGAGGTAGCCTTCCAATTTCTGGTGCATGGAGAAATTTCTGGGGAGACAACACTTTCAGAGGACTCACACTTAACTTAAATTTAACTCACACATTAATGGGTAACCAACCATCCCCTCTAAGCTGAGGAAAATGAACAGAGTGGTTTTCCTTAACTCATGCTTGACATTTGCACTTACTGTTTTCCACCCATTTTATTGAGCATTGCTCTTGGGTTTTATTGGCAGAGGTTTTCATCCATTTCTCCTCTGCTGTCTCTTCTCCCTTCACTGAGGGTCTGTGTGCCCACTCTAGCTCAGTGGAGTAAGATTCAGAGAGCTGGTTGCAGATGGGCTTCATTTCTGAAGTGCACTAATGGCATACACTCAATGTTGGTTTGTTGTGTTGTTTTATTTATTTTTTTTTAATTTGATTTAATTTTCTAAATACCTATATTTGCTCTTAAAGGATTTAATTTTGTTTTTACTAAGACCAAAATAATCCAAATTGATATTTGGGGAAAACTCTCAAGTCAAGATAAGAGGGGAAATCTTGATGTTATGTTTCTTTGAAAATTCTAGAGTTTTTAAAAACCATATCATTTCTTAAGTTGTTTAAGCACTGACCTGAATGAATTTGCATCACTACGTTTCTGCTCTCTTTTTGTATAGGTCACTGCTCAACATTATGGAGAAAGTCTGTGTCAAAGCCTGAAATGGAACTAACTCCTCCTAAACCTGGGCTGGTGCTTTGGCCACAGCACCATCCATCTGGTAATTCACAAACCATGGCTACATCCATGGCCATCTGAATCCCCAGAAAATAAAAAACAGTTATGAGAGCAGCTAGAGAGGCCATCAGGATCCAGAGTCTTCCCACTACAGCCTCTACCTCTTACTTCATTATTTTTATCACAGCCTTTCTTTCTTAAATCTGTATAGACCACATTTTTATTTCTAGAGAGGAACTGAAACAAATCCCATCATATTAAATAGAAATTAAGTTCAGTTATATCTTCCCCATCTCTTTATGAGATGTAAGTCAAGCCTTGGATGGGATGCCGTCTCCTTCACTCCTTGACTTGTTTCTAAACAAGTTCAGAGTTGAATGACACGGCTTGAATTCATCTCATTCATTATTCAGAGAACAAAGTGAAGAGTAACAGCATGTATTAGTTTTCCTCATCTACAACCCAGCACTCTTTTTCCATAGTGAAACCAATAATACAAACTCTGCTTTCACAAAGCTGCTCTAAGGCAAAGGTATTCCATAACAGCTTCCTAATGAGTTTTGCCTCTGTTTCTTTGCTGAACTCTTTTACTAGCCAGGCATGGTGAGTAGAGTTGTGACTGAGAGTTAAGAAGGAAAGTAAACTCTAATGAAATGCTAAATCATTATTTTTAATACCTGTAGAAAGCTCCTGGTCCTCCCTGTCTTACCTATATCAATATTTGTATACATCTTTTTAATACAGTTCAGGAATGAAAAGATTCAGGAAAGAATAGAAGTCTGTACTATTATTTTTTAGTATATACAAGACTTGACAACCTGCTTTCTGATGTCTTACCTTACAAGCCCTTTGAACCACTGGAAACACTCTTGGAGGGTTGGAAGAAAACAAATAAGGCACTGATTAAAAAAATACAGAAGAACTAGGTTGATCATTGCTATAATTTTTACTTTGAACCACAGTGAAACAAGCGGTAAGCAAAAACCCTATGAGCACTCTGAGTTTGTAGCAAAAATATGAAATTGTTGTTCACGAGGCAGGGAGGCAGTAATGTCCAGCACAGTGGGGCTCTGACCCTGATCTGCAGCTCCTTAATGCTGTAACAATGTACATATAAAAATCTATCTCCTAAACAGATAACTGTGTCAGGACTGGTGAGAAATAAAAGCAGGCTATCTCCCTTGTTCCTGTCTCTAGAACTTTGGTCTGCAAGCTTTGCTTTTTACCTGGATTCCTCATGAAGGTTCAAAGAAATAAAGCAGCTCCTTGTCACAGGGAAGTCTGCTACAGATTTCCAGAGAAGAGGTTTGGTCCTAGGGATAGTCTTAGCAAAAGACACCTATATTTTAGATATCTAGACTAAGAGAGACTTCAAGCCTTTTTCCAGAGTGCTGCGTCTGCTCTGGCATCCTCTTCAAAATGAATATGACCAACCAGAGAGAGTTCAAGGAGGGTGTGCAAAAAGCCTTGGATATGTGGAAAAATATGCTTCACAAAGTCAGAGTTGCAGTTCCATTTGTTTAGCTCACTGATGAAATCAGCAGATGGCTTGCTCTTAGTTTATTAGCTCTTATGTAAAGTGAAGGCATTTGAAAGGTGATGTAAGCAAGGCTGTACTTTTTTTTTTTTTTTTCCTTGAGTAATATTTTTACTTTAAACAGAAGTTACTTGGCTCAGGAGAGTTCATTCACATAAGAAGAAACAGTAACTCCCTTTAGGGTATTAAGGGATTGAGTGGATGAAATACTGCAGATGTTCTGCAGGAGGATAGAGTAAATGATCACAATGGTAAGTTCTGGCCTTGAAACTTGACTGCTTCATAAAACTTCTGGGCAGAGGGATCATAACAGAATGTACCATGAGACTTCAGAGATGCTTATAAAGTCCTACCTCAGCATTCACTGGATGTGTCTGGAACAAGTGTTGTGCTGTCCCACACATTCAGAATTGGCTCAAGAATGTTAAACTGAGTATAAAGCTAAATGACAATGTAGCAGAGAATATGAGGGATAACTGGTGATGTGGCACGGGTATTTAAGAACTTTACAAGTGATTGTGAACAGAAGATAAGCAACACACTTCTTAATCATTGTGTGCCACACTCAGAGAAGGCAAATGTTATTCTGCAATATGTCATCTGACAGCAGAAAATAACCCTCTTGTACTGCTTTCAAATGTTCAAAACTTGCGTCCAAATGTTATCAGGACCTCAGGTTTCAATACCTGTGTTAAGCCATGTTGGTCAAAAAAGCCCCCACTTTTAAGGTGAAGTTGGAGCAGGTTTTTGAAGATCCTTGTAGGAGGTAGTGACCTGTGGTAGCAGGCAGATAGAAATGGTAATTCAAGATATCTTTTCCCACTCCATATATCTAAAATGTAATAATTAAATAAAAAGAAGGATTGTTGTACGAGGGGACAGCAAGCAGATATAAAGATGTGCCAAAATCCAAGATTTTACAGGAGCTGTAGTTAATTCGTGTTCCTGCGTCTTCTGTGTCTGTGTAGATTTGAGTTACAACTCGCAAGCTGAGCAACACTGTGATTTCAAAGTACCCCCTAGTCGAAAGGAGCTCATCAGGAGGGACCTGTAAGCAGTTCAGTGCTGTCACCCCCTTGCGCCTGCTGACTACCCACCAATCATGGTGATCCTTCTTACTCTCTCAAGATCACAGTAAAATGCTTACACTGAAATACAGAATAGTTTATGTTGGAAAGGATTGTGTTTCAGAGTGATTGTTAGTGGTCCAAGGTCATTTCACTGACTAGTACTACTACTGCCAGGCCTTTAATCGATTGAAAAATGAAAACCTATGCATTAAGATAGAACATTTTCACTGAATTCTCAGAATACTGCATTAATCATTTTCACAACTGCCAGAGTTATGAAATTTCTACTTTGTAGGAAATCCAAGTCTTTTTGTTTGAAATGCTAACAGTTTCAAATGGCACAATTCCCTTGGGTTTTTGGCCAGCTCAACAGGGCAACAGTCCTGGCTCAGAGAAAGGGAAAGGCACATCACCTTAAGAAGCAAGACTAACTCTATGCTACTCTTTCTCTCACTGGCATTTTCTTATCTATCCCTGAGATTTTTTGTAAATGAAGGAGACAGGTCTTCACTGCAGCGTCCCAGTGTCTACATTTAGACTGTATCCAGGGCTAAACTATAGCAGTTGCTCTTTCACCCGATGATCCCTCCCCAGCCAAAAAGGGGAACTGGGAAAAGGAGAGGTGATCTGCAGCTTTAAATAGAAACATATTTAATGAAACAGCCAAACTAATATGAATGGCAGTATAAAGTAAATAAAGCTATAGTCAGACCAGCAAATGTATGATGATCACAATAAATAGGAAGACAACCCTCAAGAGCAGGAAGAGAAGCAGGGTCAGAAGACCCCAGCCAGAGACCCCCTTTATACTGAGCATGACATTTACAGTATGGGATATACCTGTGAGCCAAGTTGGGTCAGCTATCCTTGTTGACTACAAACTGCTAATGGCCTACAGGCCATGGCAGGCCTATGATTCTATCCCAGTGAAATCAGGACACCCAGTTCCCCAGTTCTGTATTTTTAAGTCCATGTGGCTGCCCAGTGGCTACATGCCTTATTTCTCTCATCCCAGCAGAAAAGACAACATTCAGGATCTTGCCAGTTTGTTTTCAGGAGGATGCTGGTTTGATGGTGATACTCAGAGACAAATATTTATTTCAGGCAACTCTGTTTATTTACCCTGCATTGTTTTTCTTCCTGGACCAGAGGGAACAGACAACAAGTTTATTTCCTTGTTTGGAAATGTTGGTTGGATTTTCAGTAAGTTCTCTGTCCAAAAGAAGGTTTGGGTCCTGGTTTCTACCCAGGGCGACACTCTTTTTTTGTTATATGATTGGTTTCTCCTTACTTTCACCCTCTGACTGCTTTTTAATAGAACTGCAGCCAAGAAGCACTCCAATGTCTTGATGTGCAACTCATCTCCAAGGAAATCCATAGAGACACATCTCAAGACATGTGGTCAATGGCCTGGGGATGGTTTTGACTGTGTTAGCCATCATTAAATGTGAGGGATGCTAGGAGGTGCAAAGAAAGAAAATTGTTTCTTTGTTGAATGTAGGTTGCTTAGTTCACTATCTGCTTTTACCAAGTCTGTGATTTATAGCAGTTATAACCAGCCTCTCTTGATGCATAATGTTTGAGTATTGCCTGACTGTTGCCTAACTGTTATATAGTTTTCAGTTACAAAGGCTATTGGTCAAAATGGTCAAATGTACTATTACCATAAAACATCAGATGGTCTATACTAGAAAGCTCTTTAGTTTAGACAGAGGCACACATGTATGCATAGGCAAAGGAAAGGGCTAACATTTGGGTTTTTTAATTTAAAGCCTGTATTATTCAAAAACCAAAGAGAAAAAAAGTCCAGCAGGATAAAAGTTACTGTGTAAATAGAGTTGGGAGGGGAAAAAGCCACCTTGAAAAAAGCATGATGCTTACATGACACATTTTGGAAAAGTTCTGTGCAATTTCCAGGTAGCTGTAGTTGTGACAGGACACCTGGTTGTTAAACTGTATGGCTGGAAGATGATTGCAAAGTAGAAAGATCACGGATTACATCTTTGGCTACCACTTAGCATATGAAATCAAGGAGACGATGAACTTAAAAACTGTGAGAGTGTTGTCAATGCTACCACCAAGCAGTGGTTGCACTAGCACTGGGAAAACCAGTTGCACACACCAGCTATAGCACTTGGTGTTGCTATGCACATTGTCCCTGCTGTGGTCCCTCGAAGAAAGCAGAAGTGACTGTTTGTGCTTGGCCCGTTCAGAGCCCATCAGCACAGCAACAGTGGGAACAGCCACTGGAAGAAGCAGTATGTCCATGGGTGAGTTGGGTATTACAAAGGATTTGTGGTTTAAAGTCTGCAGCGCCTCAGCGCTTTAGGGAGTGGGTATGGCTGTAGACAGTGGCAAAAGAAGAGCTGAGAAAGTGCAAAACAGAGTGTTTCAGAAACAGTTTTACCCCACCTTTGTTAAAAATTCAAATACCCACCAGCTGAAAAAGTATATTGAATAATTTGACTTCAGATACTGTGCCAACAAAACACACATGGGCCGTGGTGATAAAAGGTTTTCTCCCAGTGGAACAAATCACTTATCAAGCTATGATACAAAGTAAGGAAACATTTCAGTACAAATGAACTTTAGGTTCACAATAGCTGCAATAAGGGAAAACTGACTTTCAGTTGCCTTATTTGGAGGAGAACTACCCAGACCTACCCACAGTCTTTACTTATCTGTTATTGTGTAATTTTTAATGTCATACTTGCTTATACGTGCCTTATAATTAATATTTTCCACTAGAGACATGTACAGCTACTATTTTGCAGCCTCACGTGTTTCCTTCAAAATTTCTTCTCCCTCTTTTCTCAGCCACCTTGTCTCTCACTTTCTTTTCATATCTTGGCCATTTCCTCTCTTTCACTCAGTATCACATTATTTCTTCCCTTCCTTTTGTCTCTTTCTTTCCTTTCTCATCTTTCATATTCTGACACAAAGTCCATAGACAGTCATTTTATTGTTTAGTCTCTATTTCCTCCTTGACGATGCTGCCATCATATACTTGAGAAGAGAGAGGAAAATTTGAAAAAGCTTTTTCATTTATTCTGAGATATTTATTCTTTTTTATATCCTTTCTCCACCAGTGGAGACTAACGGCTTGCTACATCTGTACCATGGTTTGGGGTGCCAGGGATTGGAACAAGACAGGGAGTTGGAATGTAGACTAGTGTTCAACAATGGTACCTATATTTCTTGTTATCCTAATGGGAAAAGAAAGTTGAAATTCCCCTAAAAATCACGGTTAAGATAACTTGAAAACATTACAAAAAAAGGATGTTAGTTACAGTGGCCTAACAGGGAGAGAAAGAGAAGTGTGATGAAGGGCTGCATCAAACTTCTGTGTCACTATCAGTGGAGCCAGGCTGTGACCCAGGACTCAGGGCCCAGACCATCACGGGCTCAGGGGTGTCTGAGCTTCTGATGAACCCAAGGGCCAGGCAGTCTGGGCAGGGATGGCCATGCTGGCCATGCGAAAACCAAGCCTGCCTTGAAGGCACTTCACTGCGGGTGGCAGCTGACCCGCTCCCCCACTTACTCTCCTGTCTGTCTTGCTATGAGGTTGAGGCACTTATTTACAGTGCATTATTCCAAGAACTGTTTCTAGCAGCTGTTTCTGCCTATTGTTGATGATTTCCCACTCCCCTCCCTCAGAGCAGACAGTATTAAAATGTGGATATTAAAGTTTCATGAAAGTGAAAAAAAGGAAAAGAAACTCAAAACAGCCCCCCAAGTGCAGCAGGTGATACCACACTGGCATTATTTACAGCCTTTCTTCACTGTTAAAAAAAAAAAGTTGTTTGTTTGTTTTTATAAATACTGGAGAAATGAAGGGAATCTCCAAATTTCACCTGAGGAGGACATACTTGTGATGTTCAACATATGTTTGGAACACATCCAGGACATAACAGGAGTAAAACGATCCCAAATGCAGCATCCTACACTTGTTTTGAAGAGACTAGAGGACACTACCCAGCCTCAGTCAAGTCTGTTGCAGTTTTCTTCTTTCTTCCCCTTAGTAAAGAAAAACGGTACTAAGGTACTGAGCTATTCCTCCTTGTTGGAGTCAGCAAGTAGTGCCACATATGACCTTTTGTTACTTTGACATGCTACCTTATAAGCTGGTAGCTTTAAGAAATGCAAGGCAGAAAAATTTAATCTCCTGGAACATGATGTAAAGTCATTTAATTATTTTTAAGACATTCTTTGAGAATGACTGGATTGCTGCTTAAGGTGGGGTGTGTGCATGTGGGAAGAGGTTTGCATTTAACCAAAAAAGGCCTCCTGGGTGTCCCAGAGTTGTTAAAGCAGGATGTTTCCTGGGCTGGCCTGTAAACTCTGGGCACTTGGAGATCCTGGATGCTTTCCAGCCAGGCTGACAATTTTGAGACTAGCATGGGTAATTTTCAGGCTCACTCACTCCTACCCATGAGCTGAAGTTTCTATTCCTCTGTCAGCACAGTGTTTTTCTTTGGCTATGCTCCCACCAAGCACCCACAGCATGACTACAGCCCTGCTATTGTAAAAGGTACAGGCTCCTGAGTATTAGGGATGGGTGACATGAATTTTTTTGGTCTATAGGGAAAGCAATGGGTTTGAAAAATTCTTCTTTCCCAGAATGGAACAAAGGCACTCCATTTTTCTCTCAAATTTCCTATAAGATTGAACTAACTCCTCCAAAACCACCAGTAAAATGCCCCTTTTTAATGTCTATCAATGTTTCATTTTGTAAAAACACAGTGTCTCATTCTTACTCCACCTTGAAAACAATTTTTTTTTAATGCACTATAAAATAAAACCTAAGCTCTGGTAAACTGTTTTTTCAAACTGACAAAAAATGAAACATTTGCTTCCAGAAAGTTCAGATGAGAACTTCTTGGAAGACTTGCTCTAAAAATTTGTTTTTCAAAATGACCTGTCTTTGAATTTGCCCCACTTAGAGAAAACCCTTTGTTTTTAGCAAAATAACTCTTCTTTCCCCACCCCCCCCGGCGGGAAGGAATTTACCATGGGAGTTTTCCATGCAGCTTTGTCATGGGTTGGCCTGTGATGATACTGTGGCTGACTTACCAATTAGAGGTAGAAAAGAGAAGTGTCCCAGCCTTCTCCTCTTCTGATGACATACCTGCTTCTGCGCCTATCTCCTAGCATAAGTCTGCTTTACCACTCCCCTAACCTGTAATATAGGCACAATTGGAGATTACACAATAAGGGCTTCAGACATTGAAAGAAACTGAAAAGCTATTCTAATTGAATATATAGACCTCCACAGTAATGTAATAAGTTATAATTCTGCTCTACAGTGACTACGAGATTCAGTGCTCCTCTCCCTTGCTATTACATTTTGCTCTAGAAGTAGTATTGTCTCCCAGGACTGGATCCAAAGATTACTGAAGTCAACTGAGAAAATCATTTAGGCTGAATTTTCCCTTAATTTTGAAACTCTTGATTTTTATTTTTTTATTTTTTATTTTTTTTTTTAATTTTGAAGGAGAAAAAACTACTAGCATATTTACCCTCTTTTCCACTGCCAGTTGTGGTAGTACTGGGTTTTGAACCAAACTCTAAACCTAAATTACAGCAATAGAACTGTAAAAAAGCTGTTCTAATCCTGGGAATACAAACATTCAGTTTTCTCTCACAGTCTGAACTGGAATAAAATGCCCAACCTGCATACCTTTTAAAACCAACTCCTCTGCTCTTCTTATCACCACCTCCTTCAACCTCTGCTCCTAAGAGTAAGCTTCATCACTTTCCTCTTTATACAAAGCCTGACCTAAAAGAAGAACAAAGTTGAATTGTGGGAATAAAGATGTTTCTTCTTCTGTGCTGGGTGGAAGAATACATAGTGCTGCTTTGTTAGCAAGAGAAAGGTTTTCCATTCTTTCTCAGCCAAGGGACTGCGTTCACATTTCAGCTGACCAGACAGGGCTATACAACTTTCAAAGAGTTTCTGTGGCAATGGATGAAAATATTTGTATCTGGATTTGTCTTCTGCTGTATTTGTCAACACCAGTAAAGGTCAATGTTTTTCCTTGGTCAGGGAAAGATGTTGTCTAACTTTACAGCAGCATGAAAACTGAAAGAAGAAAAGTAAGCAGAAGTTTTGGCAAGCGGTAGATCCTCCAGGATCCAGGAATGATTAACCTATTAAAATGAAGCTGTTTCTTTTTCTGTTCCCAGGACACTTCAGTCATTCCCATAAGTGCAGATCCTTTCAAGCAACTTGGAGAAAGCAGAGTCCTGCTGTTGAAGGAGTGCGTTAGCAAAGCTCCCCAAAATGTCCCTATTCATCTCTTCAAGCAGACACTGGAGAGGGAAAGCTATAGCCTGATCAAAACATGGAGAAAGAAAAGAGATGAACTACAATAATGAACTACAACTTTTCCTCTTGCTACCATCAGAATTTAATTTCTGGCTTTTAGACTCCACTAAAGGCTAAACATAGCAACATGGCATTGAAAAAGAGTCTTTCTAAATTTTATGGAAACTCTATTCTTGTGTTTAAAAGCTAAAGGAAATATAATGCCTATTCTGCATATCTTCAAAATAAATCAACGAGCAAGCACGATTCCTATCCTAGTGTTGTTGGAATGAGAAGCTAGATTCATAAAACATTACACCACGGAAATCAAGAGTAAGCGTCTTAAATCTGAGTCTTGCCCAGTACATGGATATTTTCCTGTCAGATCCCAGTCTTCACAACCTCTTTTTTACAGTATTTTGTTCAAATGTAGCTCCCCTACATCTTTTGAGTAGAAAATGAATACATGAAAGACTCAGATTGCTTGTTTCTGGCAGCATGAAGCAGCAGACATTTAAAAATGTATTTATCATTTCAAAGAAGCCATTCCAGGTTGCTTTTTCAGAGTGCAATTGAAAGTAATTTTGAAAATGTAGAACACTAAAATAAGAGGAAGATGGAGACACGACTATCTGTAGGCTCCCAGATTTGTTCAAGGAGACCTGGATACTTGACAGTGTATAGAAGTAATTTCTACTAAGAGTAGTTTCAAATGAAAATTGTTTTTTTCTCAACTAATGGAGAAAAAAAGTTGTCAAATGGCATATTTTAGGGTTAACAAAGCAATGGCTGTTACTCATGCCCTCTATCACATCTAAGTGAATACAGAAATAACTCAGCAATGGTTTGAACTGGCATATGATTTTTAAATCTGGTGGTTCTGATTTTAATTTAACATATCCTGTGGTGCAGTGTGTGAAATATGTACTTAACCCAGATTGTTGTGAGATGAAAGCACACTCATGTTTATTTTACAATATTTGCTGTAGTTTGTTGAAAGCCAACATTCCTGGGCAGTGAATGCAGTGGAGATGAATCATTTGAACTAGGTGAGGGGTTAGCAGCTGGAAAAGAATGAAAATTAAGTAACTACATTAAATTTCAGTAAAAGGGGTTAAAAAATCTAACAGTAGAGAAACTGTTATCTTCACTCTGAGACAAGGAGTTACAGCACTTATTTCTATGGGTTATCTACCAGTACCTTTAATGCCAGCAATGATTAGAGGTAACTAACATCACACATTTCCTACCTTCAGAACTCAGGTGCTGAAGCAAAGTTAAATACAAATCACTACCATGAGCATTAGCGAATGCCTATAGTGACAGTATAGCACCAGGGAATCAATCTTAATGATTTACTATTCATATCACCATAATTTGTAGGAATCTTAATCAAGGACCAGGACACCACCAGATTGAGTATTGAATGGTTAAGGAAAAAAAGATGGTCTCTGTTCTAGAAAGCTTAGCGCTGAAGCAGAAGTAATAGGAAATGATAAAGCTGGCAGAGAGAAGGGAAAGCAGAAGGAAATGATGGAACAGCAGCATTCAGCAGATCAGAAATGAGCTCAGCACAGGGGCAGTCCACAGTAAAGATTTTCTGAGAGCATCCTGGAGGCTTTTAATGATGATTTTGACAGAAGACCAGGGAGCGGCTGCATGAGTGTTTGTGGTGTGCCCATCTCATGCCTGAAGAGTGGTGGGAGTGAATGGGCAAAGGTGCTTGTCTGAAAATCTATCAGGTAGGCAAGTGAGGCTCATATTAAGGGCTAGCTGTGGGAAGAAATTACATATAGTTAGTGAATGATGCACTGGGGGACCTTGAGAGCAGAAGGAAGTGGCTTCTGCTGCACATAGCAGAGCAGGGGAAGGAGGACAGAGGCAGCAGCGGCAGCAGCAGAGCCAAAGCCACCTGTGAGAAAAGGATGTTCGTAGCAGTGTTCAAATTGGGTACAAGTTGGATGAGACAGTGTTTGTCTAGGCCAGAAAGAAAAAGAAGTGGGAGTAGCTGAGATTTGAAATGCCAGAAGCCTGCACAGGATTTTTAGCTGAAAGGAGAAGAAAGGCCACAGCATTAAGATGGTATCCAGAAAAAAATAAAATCACTGAGGATGTGAGAAGTGTGAACCAAAGATGTCTCCTAGGGGTGCCTCTGGGGCAGGTAGCATGCTTGTGAGGCCGTGTGGTACATGCCAGGGCTGTCAGCTGAGAGCTCTGTTCACACCATGCTGGTCTTCATCTTGGGAGTAGGTGTCTTTTGGGTGGCATCAGAGAGACAGGCCTCCACTGAATGGAGCAGGGAAGAGGATCTGTAAATCACCAGGAACAGGGGAAAGGGATTCTGAGTTTGTGCTTGTGGATGAGGTGTCGGAGAGACAGCATGAAGACACAAAGAGAAACAGGAGAGATAAGCAGATGTAGAAGTCTCTGGAAAGGTAGGGTAGGTAAAGAGGAGCATCTGCAGAAGGAAGACTCAAGCAAGGACGAGAAGCTAGCAGGCCACCAAGTGAGGATGGTGACTTCATGGGTGCTTGACCAGAGAGAGACAAGTGCTTTTTCCCAAGGCTGTACACCATTTCTTGCGATTTTACAAGCTGGTCTGCAGCTCTCTCTTGCTGGTCTCTGACTCTCTTCCTCTACTTTTTGTTTCTCTGCTCTCCTCATTCGGGTGTGAACAAACACCAAAGAGATTGAGGAGAAGTTGGGATGTCTTGCATAGTCTTCCAGCATTTGGAAGATCAACATTGCTGAGACCCAGAAGAAGCAGAGGTGTTGAAAGCTGTCGAAGTAAGGAAATTAGTCAGGCAGATGTGCTGTGGAATACAAAGAGCTGAGACAGAGGAGGCAAAAAACCAGCAGAGTATTTCATTGGGCTAGCTAACATGTGAATTGCACAGACACAGAGTTCGTCACCCTACTTCCCTGATTTCAGTGTTCAGAGACAACATTGTTAGTCCCTCAGCATCCTGTCAGTCTGGTCCAGATGGTAGAGACTCAGAGCAAAGTAGTTATTCACCATGAGATTTATTGGAAAAGGATAGTCCTTCTCTAAAAACAATGAAATTACATTCAATAGAGATTGTATCATGTCTAAGAGAGGTAAGGACTAGGGTCATGTAAGATGCATATGGTCCTATAATTTTTGGACCTTCTTATGTCTGCATTTAGCATACAGCTTCCATAACTGTAATTAATGTAATTTTTTGTTTACCATGGGCTTTTGTCCATCAAAACCATGGGGATACCTTGTCTGGACAATGACCTTGTTAAGCCAAGTAAGCGTTTCTTGGTCACTCCTTGCATTACTTCTCTCGGTCCTTAGGCTGAGAGATAGTGAAATATGGACCCTTAAATTCCTTAGACTCTTCCAGATATGCAAGCTTAAATTCAATGCATGGGTACCTACTCAAGTTTTGGCCTGATCTCTTTAAGCCACGGAGGTTGCTGATGCGGATGCTGAAACCTTTGCCTCCGTGCCTCCTATCTTCCTCGCCCTTGACACTGCAGGAGGCCATAACTCACGCCTTAAATTGCCTCAGGACCTGCGGATGAATGGGCTCAGCTGTGAAAGACCAGCAAGGCTTCGAGGGATGGGCTGCCGACCCCAGGCAAACGCCACGGGGCAGCTGCAGGGGTTCAGCCTGGGGCAGGGGGGTGGGAGCGAATTTCCCATTCCCATTTCTAGAAGCTTTCGGGGCACGGGGCTGCCGGCCTTGAGGTGCACCCCCGGTACGGTCTGGGTGCTCGTCGGCGGAGCGAGGGGCAGCGGGAGCCGGCGCCGGGAGCCGGCGGCGGTGGCGGCTGCACCGTGGGGCGGCGGCCGCCCGGGGGAGCGCAGGTACCGCCGCCGCCTCGCCGCCCGCGCCCGCCGCCGCGGTGGCCCCGCGAAAGAAAGCGTCTCGCTTCGCAGGCAGGAGTTTACAAGAGCTGGCATCCAGTTGGAGCGGGTGCTTTCGAGCCCCATTCAGAATAAAACATTTCCCCCTTCCCCCCCGTGCGTTACATAAATTTAAACTTTTCCATTATCGAAGCTCTCAAATATTCTGAGAGAGGTTACAAAATGTGTTTACTTACAAATTTGGAAGTAGCGACAAGACGCAATGCAGTGAATTTGTCATCTGCTCATGACTAGCAGATGGTCTTCCTTCTTTGCAAGCAAACTGCGTGAGTCACATCTTGCCTGGTTTGTAGAATCGAACCGAAGCTCTCTGGCACCAGGGAGGACAGTGTCACCCATTGCTGATCATGCTGCCTGCCCACACAGTGAATGGGTTCTCTCTTATTTTACCATGTCTTTTGCAAAGGTTTGTTATTCCTTCTTCCACCAGTTTCAGCTGGGCACGCTCCTGTCTATAGAGACTACTTTGCGTGGCTCTTGCAACGCAAAGGGATCTTTAAATGGGAACACATTACATTAACATTTTACAGACCATCTGAAAGAGATAACTGCGAGTTATGCTTAAACAGACTCATTTTTTAGCACTGAATGAAGCCAAAAGAGAAAATGCAAAAGAGCTTTTTGAGAACCTTTTGCCTGAAATCAGTTTTGCTGCAGAGAGCACTGCGAAAATCCATTTCCCTGCACTAAGGCAGAAAATGTTGAAGGTGGCTCTATACTGTGCTGTTAAATTAAAATAGTATAACACTGCATTGGTTCAGGGGTCTGTGCAGAGCTTGCAGGATTAGAGTTGCTTGTCCTGGTAAACAGGCAAGGTTCAATTTTATTGCAGATATCATAGAGAGTTGGTTTACAAGAATAAAGACATCTAACAGCCTCTCCTGCCTTCACTTTCCCGTTCTTGGAACAACTATTTGACCAGATACATTCATATTAATTTCTCTTGTTAGGTTTTTTTCTCAACCATGACACATTCCTTGTTTTGTCTTATCATGTAAACCTGCACAGAGGATTTGTTTTCCTCTGTAGCTTTTTGTGTCTGTGTGTGTATTCTTCACAACAGAACAAGAGGGAGCAAGTTTAAATGATACAAAAAAGAGATGTTAAGAGTGATGGTGAAAATTCAGGCAAGATATCAACCTGAAAATGTTTTGAAATGCTTTTTAAAATTTTTTTTGCAAAGTGGCTAGGTTTCAAGTTGACAGGCTTTTAAAAAATGAATCCATTTCCAAAACTGTCACTTACTTATATGGCATAATACTTGTTGCTTTTTGCTGGATGCAAGAGTTCCACTCACTCGCACCAGCAATGTGTAAGTTATGTGCTTCTGCCAGATGCTCACATGTTTGCACAATGTGAGACACTTGAATTGATCTCGACTGTCTTTAGGTAGCAGAGTGCACATGAAAAATATAAGGAAACAGTTCTGGGTTTCCTTGCTTTTCCTTTTCTTCTGAAATGTTTTCTTGTCTGGCTTTCATAGAAGAGCACTCCAGATCAAGGCACTTTTTCTTTTCATAGGTACAAACAGACAAATTATCCTTTCTTTTTTCTTTTTTTTTTTTTCTTCCTGAAAGAAATGCTAACATCCATGGAGGACAGGGAGGAAATTCTCATTTATTTAATAGTAAAATCATAGCCTGGTATCAGTAGCTGTTATTTGCAGAGCTAGGAGCTGGTACAAACCTGTGGACACCATTATTATCTGATGACTTTTCATGGTGCTTTAGACTCCTACCATAGGCAAAAGAAGGTGCTATGGATGAATGCTAATGTGTCTTTCTGTGCTGCAGGAGGGGAGAGCTTGGAAGTGTGGAGGCATGTCTCTGAAGTCGACAGAGACACAGACTCACTCTGGGTATGCTGTTCTGCGTCAGCAAAATCCCCCCATACCTTTCAACTGGCTACAGAGGAAAATGTTGGCAACTCCAGATCATGGCTTTGCAGTCTCTACTACCACCTTGTGTTGGAAAATGAGGGGTTATGGGGACCAGAGGACTCATAGAAATTAAGTTGGGGGTCTATGGAGGCCCTTATCTAAGCCTCTGGCATGTGGGACTTGCTGGGCCCTGATGTGTCTCAGCCCCAGGCAGGGTGCAGCCATGGTCCATCATTGCCATTTCTTCCAGAGTCTTCCTTTTCTTCTTCAGAGATCAAATGCTGCCCTGGGAAATTGTTTTCCTGCAAGGAGATAGAGCTTGGGCTGATTGTTCTGCCTGAGCTCCTTATCAGTGGCTGTGAGTTCTGCTGCAGAATTATCATTCAGTATGTGGATATGAGAAAGGAAAGGAAACTGAGCGCTGGGTTATACTGGAAACATGAGTGGGTTGTTTGCAGAGGTGGATCATCTTCGTGTTTGGGAAGAGTGACATTCATGGAAGCCTGTGAGGACTCCGGTGTATCTAACCACTATGAACAGAGTCCTCCAAAGTGCTGAGAATAGGCTTGTTGTCTTGGTCCCTGAGGAGAGCCTCCTCTCATTGCTGCCAATAAATCCAGGATTAGGAACCCGACAGCTGCCTACATGCTCTGGAAGAACACAGTGACCACATAGCAAAAATTATAGCCTACAATATTGATGTAGGTGGGAATATAACATACTTCTGTGGGCTTTTTATGCTTGGGATTCCCCATGGTTGCTGGCAATGACATACCTATCTCGATGTGTTATCACCTCTCAGCGAGGCATGCTGAAGAGGAGGGCTGGCAGGCCACTGTGCTCCATGCCACTGCAGAGTCCCAGGGATTGACTCTGTCTTGCACTACATCCCAGGTGCTCTGGCAAGGTGCAGGTTACCTATGCATGATCTGTCTTGATTCTGGCTTTTGCTACAGAGTCAGATTCATTTGCTTCAGGCAAGTGCTGTGCTTCTTTCGGTCTGCCAAAATTCTAACGCCCTGTTTGGGTGCCCTTTTGAGCAAGATCATTCACCATGTGGGACCTTTCCCTTAGGGCCTTGGCAGCTTACTATTTAGGTGGTCCTGCACAGACAGGCTCAAACCTGAGCTAAGTTTCCTCCACAGAGACCTGTTTGCCTGCTGGACCCTGTGCAATGCCTGTGAGATCAAGAGTAACAGGATGCCAATAGTGAGAGACAGGTGTCACTCTGTGGCTGCAGTTACACCTCTGCCCATGCTGCAGCATCCTCACTTGCCCACAAAACCTGTGAGTCTGGGGGAAAACCCTATCTGCCCATATGCAGCTGCCACCAGAGACTCCACTTGTAGGCACAGACAACAGTTGAAAACAAACACTGTTTTCCTCCTGTGCTTCCCTGCTTTGACACAATTCCATGCTTTGCAGCTTTTGAGACATCTACCCTGTGGGCCATTCAGCCCCTGTCCTCCTTGCTCCACACACTATGCTGAAAAGTAAAGGACTCAGAGAAACCCTAAGTTCAAGAATTCAACAGGAGTGAAACAGCAGGAATCTGTAAAGAGAGTACAGATGGGGAGCAGGACATGGGCTTTCTAAAATAAGGGCACCACAGCCACCTGCCAGCTGCTGTCAGCTTTAGCCTGGTGGCTTGTCTGCTGCTGACAACATGCACTGCTCGCCTCTGTTCAATGTTGCTTCACCAGGTTTGGTGACCCCATGCTCACAGAAGGTAAGGACACAAAAAGGCACCCAGAAAGGTTCATGGGAGGCCCTGGAAATCTAGTATGAAATCTACAGGGAGGAAATAAATTCAACAGAAGTTGTGGATTAAAAGAACTGGCATAGCAAGTTCACACAGGCTTGGCATTTTCTGGGTTTTGCAGTGTCTGAGATCCAGGTCTCAAAATCTGAAGCAAAATCATAACTTGGAAGGATGAAACGGTAAAGGCATGCCAGTCTCACCTGTGTCCTCATTGTTACTGTTGGAAATAGAGAATTACAGCTGTGAAATTTAGATGCTGTGAAGGACTGCTAGCCAGCCAGCTGTGGGGTTTCACCTCCAAGCTGAAACTCTCATGTAGTGGGAAAGTTCCTTGTCGCCCTTCTTTGAGTCTACTGGGATGAATAAAAGATATGATTAATTCCTGAAAAGAGAACTGTTGCACCTCCATTGGAGATGCTATGGGTAAATGGGAACCTCTGAGTTATGTAGTCTGCAGCTCATAATGAGACTTTAAATAAGATACCTGGGAAACTGCAAAAAAAGCAACCACTGGAAAACCCATCAACTCAGTGTTGAATATTTGAGAAAGGGGAGAAACCCTGCTTGAAAATCAACAGAGCAACCTTGCTTCTAAGCTATTTAGTTTAAAGCTAACTCAGTGAGAGCCACACAAGCTGCTCACTGAAACCAGATAAACCTATGGAAGAAATACTGAATATCAACTTGCTGTTAGATAACTATAATGAAAAACACAGATCTCCTGATTCTACTAATATATGACAGTACTCAGTCCATATAGTTTCCCCATGCCCCAGCTGCCAGCATAAAAATATGAGTAGCATTCATCTATTTCAAAAAGAACTTGCCAAGATCAATTATTTCATGTTTAATGAGTCTTTCATATATCTCAGGTGAAGAAAACACAATAGAAAATTCTTATCAGAAACAGAATTGTATTTCTTGATTTCCAGACCTGTCTTAGCCTCAAGCAAGGGAGAAGTTTGCACAGCATAGTTAATATGATTAACCATGACTGAAGCCACATGTTGCCTAGACTGGAAGAACTGCTAATCCCCACATTTTGCCCAGTCATGTCACTGAAAGTGATACCATACACCCAAAGAAGATTGCTACACCTAAATGTTTGTTTTCCCAACAATACTAGTTGATGTACTTCTACCTACCAAGGGAGGTACAAGTTCTTCCTGTCCAAATGTCCTGAGACTATCTCAGATGCATGAGCTCTCCTTTAAAACCTGTTTGAAGTTATGTTCTGAGTCAGACACAGAGCTGAGTTCAGCATCTCACACTCCCCTTTCCAGAGGCATTTGCATGCCTGGCTGAGACTGAAGAAAGACAACCTCTCCCAACAAAGAATCCAAACATTTGACTTTCTCTGGGAAAAAAGATGTGATAAGAACACAGATGTCATCTGAGGCACATATGAAAAAGACTCTGGTCCTGCTGCATGACAGCCCTGCTGCTGAGAAGTCCTGCAGTTAAGAAGGAGCACGGGTCTGTGGGACCATTCCAAGAGGAATCCAGCACCCACCACCACGCTCTGATGGCTAAGTAGCTACTTGCAACTGAATCCAGCTTTTCTTAGTATCTAAAAAAGAGACTGAAGTTTTGCTAAAGAAAACCAAGCCTCTGATCTCGGGGGATAGAAGATACACTTTTATTCTTAATTTGTATATTTGCCTTACTGTGGATGGCATCTAAAGCTGAATAGGAGGGATGTAGCTGGAGGCTTTTTCCAGATTTGTATTATTTGGGGTAGACAGACTCTGAAATAAACCTGAAACCTGTGAGGGGTAGGGAAGGATGAAGGCTGTACTTGAACCGTAACCTCAGAAGTGTGCTTCCTAGCTGCTTGGGCTCTGGCTGCACAGCCCAACAAGCAATTCCTGGGCTCCCCAAATTGTCTGGTAGAGCAGCATCATATAGTTAACTCAATGGGAGTTGTAAATTCTTCCTTAACTTTCTGACTTTTGATTTTTTCTAACAAAAAATCCAAACTGTGACAAGGCAAATGGGTGAAGAAAGGCCTTGCGAAAGAAGGAAATTCAGAATGGATTCAAGCATCTGTAATTAGTTAATGACTGTGAACATTTATGAAACCTCCCAGCAGTGACAGTGAAGTACTGATTCTAGAGAAACAACTGCCCTGTTCCTTGATATCTTTAATCTTTGCAGTTCCAGCTACTACAGCTCAAACGTCGGAAAACTCCACCCTCTTTCTGGCCTCTGATCAAGATCAATATTTCAGAGAGAAACACAGAAGAGCAAAAGAGTTAAACAAAAGTTCAGATAAGCATAACAAATTCTGGAAAGATGAGACCCTCCAAGCAGAGTGCTCTACAAAGCACTCATGTTAATCTGGGCAAGGCCCTCATCAATTGCTGTGTGCAGAAAGAGCTATTCTTGGACTCATAAAGAGGTAAGGGATTTATTTCCTCAGCTGCATGGAGTCATGCTATGAGATATCATTAAGTAAGAATAATTAGGATTTGAGCTTTCAGTGCAAAAAAGATTTGTAGGTTTCCCTGTGTTTCCAGTCCTTTCCAAAAAGACCCTTTCTAAGTGATAGCCAGGATTTCTCTATCATTTAACTATATAATCCTTACAAGTAATCACTTTATGTCTATGTGGTAAGTGGCTCTGTTGCCTTCCATCTGAGCATTGCTAGATGAGCTTGGTAATTTGTACTTTGGTGTGATAGCAAAATAAAATACTGAAGTGTATTTTAATTTGATCAGTTCAGTGGTGATCCACCAGAGTGGATTTAATTTACCTTGCAACACTTGGACTACAGTTAAGAAAAATCACAGGAAAATTGATGGTAAAATCCAGAGTGGTCAATTCAGGCTATCTAGTTTTATGGTTGCAATGGCAGTATGAGGAGATTGCACTAATACACAGAACTGAATTTTCAGAGTGTGGGAAGCAAGCACGCAAAGGGTCTGATGGTTAACTTTCTGGCACCAAATGCTTTCCTGCCACACTGCAATAATTACTTCAGGCAAAACCAAATTGTTCTATGATGTTTTGTTGCTTCATCAGCAGAAAAAAAACCTGTTCAGCTCTATCTTCTGTCAAGCCTGAACCTTCTCTTCCTTTCTGTGCATATGAAGGGTCCCCAGGAGGCACATAGGTGGTCTGTGGCAGCATTGTGTAAGAGACCAGAATGAAGGAGGGAGGAGTGCAAAAAGATCCCTAGTGCCCAGCTGAGGTTATTGCGATGGTGTTTAGTTTTGCAGAGCAACAAATGTTTGGGGTGGTTTTTTTTGGTTGGTTTTTTTTTTTCAGAGCCCCAGTCTTGATCTATTGTAAAATGGAGTCTTATTCAGATCTGGACCACAGCCTATCACTGCTAATTCTGATACAGAATTTGACTTCCCCTCCAGAGATTAGAGTTTAAACTCAATGTTTTTCCTTAAAGGCAATTCAGATGGTTTATTGAGTGACCCAGTGTCAGAGATCCAAGGAAGCTTAAATGGATAAAGTAAAAATGAGGTCCAGGACTTAAAGAGATTGGTTGACTTCTAGTAGGTAAATCCAAATTAGAACATGGGCACTACCACAATGAAGTGGGACCAAACTTGATTGGGATCCTATAGTTTCTAGCTGTTCCCACACACCTTTTTACCCGATACTGACTGGGCTGACACTTGTTTAGACTATAGTTGATCATACTGCTACAAAACTTGTTACCCTATTAGCAGAATAATTGTCACATATTTCATGTTGAGGTTTCCAAATCATGAAGATATAATCGTTAATGGGAATGATTTGTACAAAGCTACTTATTGATGAGCTAGAAGAGCACAGAACTTCTTTCCTGAAGAGCAACATCAAATAGATCATGTCAGAAAGGAGAAATAATGTCACTGTTGTCAGATAACTTTTTTAAGCTTGGTTGTTTTACTTCCATTCCTGGGGAAGGTAAGTTGTGTTAATGTAGCTCCATTAAATTCTAATTCCCCATTGCAGTTTGGAGAGTTCTGCTGATGACTATGATGGGACAATGGTTTACACTGGACTGCTAATGAGCTGAATCTTTGCATGTGCTTGAGTGCAGTAACTCATGACCCAACTAGGATGTGCTCTGTTGCTGGTGCTGCTCTGCGAAGCTCTCTTGCTGGTTGTGCTCGCAAGCTCTGCCTCACCAGGAATAGCAGAAGCTTTTTGGCTTTGTGTCTTATTTGAGATCATGGGTTGCCCTGATAATGTTCTCCATGGCACCTGGCGGGGTGAGACAACCTCTCCAGTAAACAAACAGCAGATTCTAACATTGGGCTTGGGAGCACAGAGGGTGTACAGAGGGTATTGCCCTGGAAAGACTAGGCATGGCCTAGGGAGGATGAGGTAGAAGAAAGACCCTCTGTGGGAAGACGGACGTGGGAGAGTGCAACAGGCAAGGTGGTGCTGAACAGCATCAGAGGTCCAGGAAGCTGCAGAAATGGAAAGCTGCAGGACAAAAAGGGAGAGACAAGTAATTGTTTTAAGCAGATGAAGGTGCTGAAGCAGATTGCCCTTTACCTGAGTAATTTGACACAAAGGCACTACCCCAGCTATGAATATTAGGGTGTGCTACATAAACATTACTACACACTTTTCCCCAAAGTGCTGTCCATTACAATGATTGCAATGGTTCTGGATAATTAATTGCAGCTATTACAAAAATAACATGATTCTGTAACACATCTGTATCTCTTAAATTCAGGCCATTCGGAATTCTTGCTGGTGTCATCAGCTACATGCTCAGAAACACTTTCAACGCACTAAGGAGAATGATAAAAGCTATAAATCAGGTGTTTAAATCTCCACAACCATGCTAGCTTGAAAGAAATTCAGCATACCAGGAAGAGTACCAGATTTTGTTGTTACAATAAAAGGTTCTTCTGCATGTGCTAACAGATTACATGTTCCTGATGTTCTAGGCAAGTGCACTGTATGTTTTACAAAGTGATAAAATGTAAATTTCACTTATAAGTCTTACTGTTGACATGGAGGATGACAACATACACATACATGTGTTCAAAAATACTGTTTTGAACCTGCTGGGAAGGGATCATTAAACAGTATGTCTTCTCTGAGATAAATATACTGAATCGTATAAAACATATACCTAATTTTTAAGTTACTTAAAATTGTAATGTATAATATGCAGTATGGACATGTAGCCTGTAGCTCATCAAGGTATAGTGAACATATCAATATATTGAGTGTTAGATGAAGAAATAAATTTTTCAGGATCAGAAGAAGAGGCACAATACTAACAAAATAAAGAATAAAAGAGCAATAACAGGAAAGGCGGAGCATCTGTAACAGTTATGATTTATTTTCCTTTGCCCTACAGCTTTGGTATCAGTTACATCAGAGGTCATGTGGATACGGCTATAAAATGCTGTTTAAAAAAAAAAAAAAAAAAGACTAAATGGAATAGCCAGTTTGTGCTGACATGGCTGAAGCTGCCTTGGGTTTGAGTTGCTTGTGATTGATTAAGCTCTGAAGTCATGGTTGGATAAATTTGCCACATGCAACCAAGAGCACTTAGATTTTAGTGAATCAAGGCAAGCAAATTGACTTTAATAAGCCAATATTTGACAAGTATCCCAGCCCTAGGACACATGAAGTCCAGAAGTGCCCTGACATTAAATAGTGACATTAAATAGTCTGCCCCTGAACTGCCTTGCACAGGGCACAATGCTGGTTTAGCAGCAGGGGTTTCATCATTGCTGACAAGGGCTTTTTGAAAATCTCAACCCCAAATATTCTGAAAGATGATGGCAGACTTGGTTCTCTACTCTCACCCATGGCTTTATCAAAAACTAGCCAGAGGGTTTTAAAAAAAAATACTGTGAACTTCTGTCAGAGAAACAAGATGAGTCTGAGAGCTCTCAGAGCACTCTGCCTATCCACCTGCAACCAGAGTTGAGCTCCACATGGCAACCCCCACTCACAAACAGATGATTGAGTCTCTATTTGCCTTGGTGAAATGGTGTCCACTTGCTTCAGATAGAGATTTAGACCACTTTAAGTGGTCCTTGCCATGATGCTGGCTGGGGGGAAATCCAAAACAGAAGTGTTTCTCATAGATAGTTTCTTCACTTTATGCAAAATGTGTTGTGACACATTATCTCTTCAACATGCAGCAAAGTGTACTTTGCAGCGATTGAAGCAATTCGGTTAAATCTAGCCTGTACTTGTGTTCTCGTTCGTTATTTATAGCAAGTGTGGGAGTATGTTGGCCTCTTCTGACAGCATATCATGGCCATCTTAAATTCTGAAAGCACTTTTTTGTTACCACAGTAAATGTTTAAGAATTTTAATCTTAAATTTGAGAGTGATTTGAAGACCAGTCTGTTCATGACACATTAACAAAATTAGACTAGGGAATGTGTATGGAACAAACCCTTGTGCTTCTATAACAAGCAAGGTTGTTGGGAGTGTGCCTACCCCATGTGAGTGCTGCTAAGGCATGACCTTGATGGTCCACATTGATGCCTTGTGGATATGTTTACCCATGACATTTGAAGAAAAAAGTGTTTACTGAAACAGCCTAAGTGATTTAGGAAACCAAATCTCAAGCTGTAGTGGAGAGGACTTTGCATGGTATGAACTGGAGTTTCAACAGGGAGCATTGTCATACAACCACAGAATGGTTTGTGTTGGAAGAGACCTTAAAGATCTGGTACCAAGCTCCCTGCCAAAGGTGAGGGCACCTCCAACTAGATCAGGTAGCTCAAAACTCCAGAGGCAGAGGCAAAAGAGTTAATTCTGCTTCAATAAGAAGACATGGAAATAATTTTTTCTCACTAATTAAATATGAAACTGACTAACTGAATGCAAGTGTAATTTTCTTATCTTAGTAGCCATGTTCATTTCTGAAGTGAATAACTACCAGCACTGGTACAGTATATGGGCAGAATAATAGTTGTACTGACTTTTACTTTAATCTCTGAATACAATTAGCATAATTTAAACCATTATAAGCTACAGAAGATAGAAATCACATTATAGAGACTGTAGGTGGAGAAGTGGGTGGTCACATGCAGAGGGAAAACTGGAAGAGCACTTAAAATACAACCGAATAATAAGCATGCAAGGAAATGTAAAGCTACATAGAATTGAAAGCTATATTTTTTCCAGTGATGGGGGGAGACAACTGGATAATCAAGAGCAAGGTTCACAGACCTCTACTACTGTGGAGCCTGACCCCAAGAGATGTGCCATACCCCATTATGTGGGCACTGTGTTCACCCCAGCCCTGTTTATATGAAGGGGGCTTTCAGGCAGGCACCCTGCACCCTTCAGGAAAATCAGGGGGTGTTTTAGGTGGCAGTGAGCAGCTGGCCATGGCACAACCATGGGAACCGAGTACATGAAGAAACAGAGAACATGGAGATGACATTTACAGATAGGCAGAAGGAATGATGGTCTTACTCCTCAGCACTTTTAGTAATTTGTCTTTGGGGAATAAATCTGAGTTTTCTCTTTTAAGGCATCATGTGAGTAGTTTTGATACAGGTAATAGAGGTCAGTACTACCTCCTTTTCCCTTTTTGGTGGGTCATAGGCACAATAGTTTACACAACTATTTCATGGGGCATAAATCTGAAATTCCATTTTCCATCAGAGGAGAGAAACAGCCCACTGGAATTCCCATTGATACAGATCTTACCTGACCAGGTGAAGAGGTGAAGAAGGCAAGATATGATGGGAGAAGGAAGGAGGCAGGTCAGATGAGGAACCAGAGGGAGGGACCTGGGACCATGGTGTGAAGTATATGTTTCAGTGGTTTGTGTGTGAGAGGAGGGATAGAAAAAAAAAAAAAAGAAGAAAGGGTAGTCTGGATGAGGAGACTGGATCTGGAAATCCTGAGTTGTAGGCTAGGACTGACCAAATAGGCAAAGGCAACAACTGTGGGAAGAAATGCCACAAACTAGGAGAAGAGATGGGCACAAGTTGGTGCAGAGAAACGAAAGCTTGAGGAGAATGGGAAGAGGATGTTCCCCACCACAGCCTAAATCTGAGCCTGGGACACTCGCATAATCCTCTGCTGTCAGCAAATATTAGTAGATCTACTGGCAAGACATTATCCTTCACCTACCACTGCATTTGCTCCATGGAAAAGAAGGGATTACAATTAAAAACTCAGGGAAAAACACCCTAAGTTGTTCTTCCTTTTGAAGACATACCTGCCTTCTTCATTTACATTCTGTACAAGTTTCTTCGGTGTTTTCTGAGCAAGTAACAAAATTAAGCCAAGTAATTTATGCTGTTTAACAAGTAATAAAGCAAAGTTTGCCATAATTAAATTTCTGTGCCCTCTTTTTAATAGTGGCAAGGAATTCTGAAGGATTTGGTCCTTAGCATAGACCTATCTGAAATGTTACCAAAGACAACAATGGAAAAGCTTTGCTGAGCTGGTATAGCATATATTGATCACTAGGTAAATCTTATTTATATCCTAACAATTTAGCCAGAGCATGTTGTTTGACATGACTTAGAAATGTGTCGTGACTGCAAGTATGCCACGGCCAGGCTTTGCTGCTGAAGACCACAACATGACTTTGATGTATTCTTCATATCAAATTTATTGGTTTCCTATCATAAAGACATTTCCGACATACAGAGCACAGACCTCATTCTTAAGTGTCCATTCCATTATTGCAGTACTCTCTGCTTTTTGAAACTTCTTCCCACGAAAAGCCAATTCCAAACTAAATTTTCTGCTATGTAATAGACAGCCATCACCAAATGGCACTTGCAAAAGCAGCCTTTCAGCTGGGTGAATGTCAGACTGGAAGTTCAGACACTTACATGGTGGCCCCAGGTTGCCCAGAGAGCTCCTACACAGCTTTCATATAGAGATGAAAATATTCTGCTTTTTCAGATCAGCCCTACTTGCATTTTTATGATGAATTAAGCAAAGCTACACTGCGATATGGAGTGTACTCTGTGCATGTGTGGGTGTGGTAATTGGCCAGAAGATCTGTAGAATCATGATTCGAATCCATGTATATCACCTCCAAAAATATGTGTACTTTGCAATATTTGTAGATGAGCAGTACATATAACGTAAAGTTACATGCATACTGTGCAGTGGTACTTTTGGCAAAGATGACAGATGATGATATTCTATGATAATATCTTCAAGACCTACTTTTTGTTTATTAAAATAATATTACCTGTATTTAATGCACCAAGAAAAAGAGTTGCAATTGCACCGAAGCCCTCTATTGCAAAATTTCAACAAAGACAGTTCGGTAATTAATGAGTAGACTTTTTTTCCAGGTTTTCTTGTAAGTTTTGTGTTTTACAGACTTTTTAATGAGAGTAACCTCTTTAATGCAAGTGTCTACAAAATAGGTAGTGACATCTGTCTGTAAAAGAGACACACAAATACAGAATGTTTGCGTTTCTGAAGGTGAAAAGGAAGGCAGCAAGTAAATAATGTTAATGTATGTTTAACACTCTAGTTCTGCTGTTTGGTTTAGAAAAAAAGGTATGAAAGAATATGAAATGATAATGAGGACACCCCTCACCCAGCCCAAACTCTTAAGAAATAGCAGCGATCCTGTAGCATTGCATTTGTCTCTCAGTGCCAGGGCTCTATTTTTAACAAGCTTTCCCTGGCTTCCACACCCCGATGAATTCATTGGAACGCAGAAGGGAAGCAAGAGCTCATCTGACTCATTAGGAGGCTGACACGCAATTACCATTAATTAAAAATGCCTTCTAGAGCCACCATGTGAATTTGGGCATGCTGATATACAAGAAACCATCAGGATCTCCATAAGCAGGACTTAAGCTTAGCATTGCACTCAGGACAAATGCCGATTTGATTAATCTGCAAAAATAATTTTTTGATGTGCAGACTAGGATGTGAAGGGATCCTTAGAGAAGCAATGCCCAATGAAGTTTTATGTCTTTCACTTCACTGTCACTTGCAAGCAATATACCCAAGGAAATGCTTCTCTACATGGGGAATGTATTGAAAAAATACCCATTCTAACAAAATGTTTTGTTGATGCCAAATGATTTTCTCTCTTTCCTTTCACCAGCCACTAGTGAGAAAAAAAGTTAAGAGGTAGAAGTGTGATGACAAATGATTTACAGATGGATTCCAGTTTCACTATATCCCAATTAAGACACATTGTAAACACTTTCCTTTCTTATCCTGAGATCCTTCTCAGGATCTCTTCCATTTAGGATTAGCTTGTTAGATTTAGAATAAACTATTCAAAAGACTCTGAACAGCTTTTAAACTAACTCGACAGAATTAAGGTGCCTCTGTCATAAATGTTCTTTGAAAAAATTTATCTTTTCCCATTCATCTAATATTTTAACAAGTACTTTTGAATGTTTAAGTACTGTTGATTAAGCTTTTTATTACAACCTTTGAAAAAAAATACAATAGAGTAATTAAATGTACATGTGCACATAATTACACAACATTATAAAATTATATACAATAAAACAATCATGTGCCTATGCTATACTTATTGGTATTCACTAGTCATAAGAAGCAACCAATCTTGCCTTTGTCTGTAAAAAGGATAATACCTAGTTATCTAGGATTATTGTATTGTTTCTTCTTGGGGAAAAAAAAAAAAAAGAACAGACATTAACTGTGGGCACTTCAGAGCAGGAACTGCCATTTCTGTCACTATTTATATTCTGGTGGTGCCAAGAGGACCCTTATGTTTAGGCCTTTATAAGCTTATAAAGAAACAGAATTAGTCCCACAGGTGGAGGGCAGCCCGGCCTCCACCAAAGCCTCCAGGAGCTGCCACTGCATAAGTAATAAATAGCCCTAGGGTGCAGACATTGATTTTGGTATGCTGTTTGACAGATTCTTTTAGTTTTCGCATCAGTATATTTTAGGACAAATAAGGGAGTCCAAACAAAGCCTTTTGGGTTTGTGTGTTGGGTTTTTTTTATAAATGCAAAATGGTTTAAAAACTTAAATCTGAGTTTTGCATGTTGGTTCTACTTCTTGTTGGAACATTGTGTAGAATGGAGAGGAAAAAAAATCTGCATATATATTAGTTTTTACAAATATTGTAATATATTTTCTCTCTTGTCTGCAGTAAGCAATTGTTCTGGGGGGATGAGTATGGTTAGGATCCTCAAAAATCCCTAATGTTTTTTGTTGATATTTTAGACATACATATATACATACTCAGTGTACTGAGGACAAACAGTTACTATACACGGTGAAGGTAAGCATCCTTTCCATGTCAAAGAAAACATCTGAAGGTATCACAATATAGAAGCATGTATATTCTTATATGACTGATGAAGAGGTGCTTTCAGTTGAAGAGACATCAGGTTCCATGTCACTCAATTTTACCTGTACGTGTTAACCTTTTTCAGTATATAGGCTTTTGTTCAAAGAGTTAGCTACAAATAAACAAATACTCATTTTGCTTTTATATAAAAATCCCTCCAGATAACAGGAGCAATCCAACTGAAAAACAGAAGTCAAAAACCTTGTTTCACTTATATAAATTAAATGCAGAGAGTTTTTCCTAGTGTTTCCCTTTTTTATTGTTTCTCAAGGAAAGAGATGCTATGTTAGGAAATATAAGTGTCAGTAAAGTATAGAAGTGATGTTATTAACAGTATGGATGCTGGGTTTTTTGGAAATATATCTAGAAGATTTACTGCCCAGTATCTCCCCTGAAGTCATATGAATCACTGAAGAAGGTGGAGCTGAGGGGTGGGACAGGAGCTATTTATCAAGAACATTTGAGAACAGCTACCAGGATAAAAGAAACAGAAGACAAAAGATCTACTTATATAATCTTCTTTGATCATTTACAGGCTTTGTTTGAATGTGTTTATATCTCTACTTGCAAAACTGGAGAGTGTGCAAACTTTGTTCCAGGCGCTTAAACTTTCTCCTCCCAGATCAATTTGATTGAATTCATACGAGGGAAAAAAATAAGTGTTTGAAGCCAAAGGCAGCTTAACATTGTTGATGTTCCAGTGGAAACTGAAGTCTGTCCTGCTATATCTGTAAATTGAATGTGTTTTGGGTCACAATGCAAACAAATGAGGTATTTGAAGCCACTATAGAAAAGCCCTTTGGCACATTATAAGAAAGAGTAATTTTCCCAAGGGTGTCTAGTACCACCTGGAAGAACCAAGTAGCAAATAGTATCATTGCCATCAGTGCTTCAACAGCAAGTTTCAGAAGGGAGAAACCTCTAGAAACTTGGTTATTTCCTAGTAAACTCTGCAGTCTTCTAACTAGCTTTTCTACAAAGCTCTTGGTTTAAATTATGTTAATCTTCTTCACAGGGCAGTGATAAGTAACTTTCTGATTAAGAGAACAAAATAAGGAAATAATGGGACAAAGTCTCTGTGGACGTTAATCAGTGCAATACCCTTGAAGTCAACACACAACAGACAATTTCATTTGCTATCCAGCATGTTCTAAAACAGGGAAAGAATGTTAAAATTCTTTTTGTGCCAAGACTAAATCCTGCAAATTTACCATGGAAACCATTTATTTATTTATTTACTGGCTTTCTCTCCTTTTTGCAGTTGAGTTACAGTGATTCTTTCAGAGACGGGAGATGTAAGCATTGCGTTTTTGGGTGGGGATTTTGGAGAGGAAGGTTGAAGTGAGAAACGGGGAGCTGTGGAGGGGGAGAGAGAGCCAGCAAAAGAGCAGGTCAAGAGCTATCAAAGGGCAGATGCTTCTAAAGGTTGGAGAATTAAAGTATGGAGAAGGCAGTCATTCTTCAGAAGTCAAGAAGCCACTCTGCAAAGCAGGGAGGTCTAGGATGACCCACTTCAGCAAGTGCCTGTGTGGATGCAGGTGGGCAGGAGAGTGGGGCTGGCAGGAGACAGAGCTCCCCTAGCTACATGAGCTGACTCACTGGCTCGGTTTGCTCACACCACTTCAGCAGCAGCTCAGAGGGATCACCGTGATGGCAGCCTTGAATGTAAATAAGGACAGCATGGCATGATGGGGAGGGAAGGGTGAAACCAGGTCATCCCAGGGTGCCCAGAGAACCTGCCACCCATCCCCAGTCACACTGGACTGAGGGTACCAGAGAGAAGAAGCCACCCCACGGGGACCCTCTCACTAACCCAGGCTTCGACACACTACCAGTGTGGTGTCCATGTCTGTAAGTGCCATATCTAAACATCTTTTAAATATCTCCAGGGACAGTGATTTCACCACTTCCCTGGGCAGCCTATTCCAATGTTTGACCAACCCTTTCAGTGAAGAAATCTTTCTTAATGTCCAATCTAAACCTCCTCTGGCACATCTTGAGGCCATTTTCTCTTGTCCTAGCACTTGTTACTTGGAAAAAGAGATCAACATCCACCTTGCTACAATTTCTTTTCAGAAGCACACTGGGGGGTCAATTTTTCATGGAATACAAAGTTTGAACCAATCCCTCCCTGTTTTAATTCAGTTAGGACTCTATCTGACTGACAGGAATACCAGAGTCAAGCCAGGTCTGCCCCTTGCAAGCCTAAAACCAGGACCTTTGGTCCATCTGTCTCTGTTTCCCATTTTGTTGTGTTTCCATTTTTTTCATCCATATCTCTCAGGTGGTGGCGCATTTCATCATCCTTCTGTCGGCATAATGTCATGTCTGTTTGCTTATACTAAACATGAGGAATTTTTTATGGTGCCTCATCAACCGCATTGAATTTTTAGAATGATTTGTTCCTTCCTACTTCTTTTACTCACTCATACAGTAGACTTGTTCATGACAGAAATGAGACATTTCAAGGCTGATTAGATGCTGTAGCAGCCTAGCACAAAATTACATCTTTCTGCCTTGCTGTGTTTTTAATGTGGTACCTCACTGACTTCCACAGCCCTCAGCTGTTCACCCTGTTTTTCAGAGGATGTCCACAAAATAGAAAGATAGAGCCAATGCATACTTAGACACAACCACTGCAAAACTTCAGAGACTGAATAGTCGAATCAGGGCTTACAAGGTTTACAAAATTCAGGTTTTGAATATTAGTAAGTCTGCATTTACTTTTCACATTATTTATTTTTAACCCTTAGACATCCTGGAGTCTGAAGCATAGATCTGGTCCTTGCTATGGATGGCCTCTGTACACAGACTTATTTATACCCCGGGGATCATCTAGTTTCATCTAGTTTCAGAGAATAAAATTTCTGTGTAGGAATGTGCTTCTCTCTCTACTGAGTAAAATAGGTGCTTCTAGACCACATGACAGGCACTGTGTAGCGCCTTGACAGTAAAGATCAGATGTTTAGATTTTGTCAGGTTTCTTCATATACTTACTGTCTTGAAGCACTTATGCTCTTATGGAGAGCTACATTTAACTGCTTTTTGTGCACTGCATTACATTTCTCATTTTTGCACAAGTGACTGTAAAATACATAAATGGACATGGTACTTTTCTGTAGTGAAATCCAAATCAAACAAAAGCCTCTATAAAAAACTCAAAAAAAAAAAAAAATCTTCGAAGTTTCTGGAAGTTTTCCCACTTGAAAATGAGCTATCAGTATTCTTACAATGAAGCTTTCAGGTTCATCAAACTGTTTGTTCCAGCCCTCCATCGTTCTGATTGCTACTCATGTCCTTTGCACTGGTGTTAAATTTTGTATATTTACTTCCATGAGTTCTGCACAGCATTGAAATGACTGCTGATTCAGAAGGTAATGGGGATTTTTTTTCCAGGTCAGTAAATATAAGCTTAGGATTCAGCATGCAGACTGGTGATGTTGAAAGACCAGCTTTACAGTTTCAACTCTAAATAGGAAAGACAGTCTGTGATCTAAAAGGGGCAGAAAACAAAGGACTGTGAGGGAAAGTAGTGGTCAGGCATCTCTTCAGTAAACTTTTTAAAGACTTACTTGCATTTGGAGTCTCATATTTGGCCTTTGGGAGACTCAAGATTTCTGCTTTATCCAAGCTTTTGTTATGTTGAAGTTTGGAATCAAACCTATTTTTATTTCCCATCAACGAAGAGGCATTTTAATTGTTTCCTCCTTCTGAAACTTTAAAAAAGCAATTCTTGCACCCAGGCAGCTGCTGACTGTGAAGTCTTATAGGATGATGCAATATGTTTTCATACCTCAGTTGATAAAGATGTATGCATATTTGTAAATATATATATACAAATGTATGTATTACAGGAAGGCAAGCTTTCCTTCACATCTACAAGTGGTTTAGAGTCTGGATTCATGACCACAGATGGGGATTTTGAAAGATTTATTATATTCATGCTGCCTTGAAACCAGAGACCCAGAACCATGGGATCCCTGCTGACACCCACAGGAAAGAAATCTTGTGGGGATGTAAAGCCTGGGACCCCACGCTCCAGAACTATTCAAAAGGCACATTTTTGTCAAACCTGTGCTCTTCAGGTCATTCAAAGCTTGTCATGCCCAAATGCTCATGTGCAATGCTTGGAAACCACTAAGATGCTAAGAACACAGCAAGAATTTTGTATCATGGAAAGATTTCCAGCAAGTCCCCGTAACAAGCGTGCAATCCTGACTTTCCACAGCACTCGATGTGATAGAAGAGCATCTCCCAGATATTTTGTACTCCCAAAACTGGGTTCAAGTATGAAAAGGCTCTTACATCTCCCTTGCGCGTGTCGGGGTAAGGCATGGTGACACTGCACTCCCCTGGCCACTTAAGAATCCTGGGGAAAAACAGAAGTACATGCACATCTCTGAAGGCCAAGACTACAGCTCTAACTACAGGAGCATCTTTCTTCTGCATAAATGAAAGGATCTTGTTGAAATAAAGCTTCATGAGAAAGGGAAATTTTTAAGAAACTGCCTGATTTTCATGCTGCTGAGGCTTTCTGCGCGGTAGCACCAGATGTCAAAAAAGAAACAAGAGGAAAGTGTGAATGAAAAGCTGCTTCTCAATAGCAAAGAAAGAGAGTGTGCCCATTCTTCCACCTGTCTAGTGTGCAGTGTCAGCTTCAGTCCCAGGGACAATAGCAAAGGAAATTCTGCACTACCATGTGTGGTACACCCTCATTTTCTGTTACACTCTCTAAATCTTCACAGAAACTGCAAGACCCTACTGGCAATTAATAAGTAGAGAAAAAGAGTATCCCAAACCACATTGGTTAATATGGAAAGTAGAAGTGCCCATGGCTCCTTTCTCATTTCCCTTATGTGGTGAAGGATACTAGAAAAACACAAACTGAAGAAAGCAAACTAGAAGTCTCCAGGCTGATAGATTTTTTAGGCAGCTCTTGCTGTTGCTCTTCTGAATGGCCATTTCTGAGCTATTAGCTTTCTAATTTGGCCATTCATTTTGTTGACAGTGCGTCTGCTAGTGCGCTTAGGCACAATGTGCTGTAACCCATAAGGAGAAATGCTCAGAGTCGGAAACAAGTGGATGAAAATGAGCAAAGCATGAACAGAGGAGGACACACAGGAGCACAGTCTACTCTTAGAAGGAGCAGATAGTGGGTTTGCAGGCCTTGGCAGATTTGCTTTCCTTATATGCAAGTATCAGCAGGGGAAAATACACATGTACTTGGATCAGCCATAGGAGTGGGAGAGGAGGTGGAAACTGACCGTGCTGATAGGCTCCTACCGGGGTAACAGGACCAGAGCTGGACACCAAAGCCTTATCAAAGTAAAAGAAGTAAGTTGGATGTGGAGGAAGAGCCAACAACATGGAAGAGTGAAGGAAATCAATACAATTATCTCAATAGCTACCTTCTGAATTGGAGGATGGGTGGCTTGCAAGCACTGATCGTGGAGAAGAGTAGTGCAGGCAGAATGGGACCAGAAAATCTGTAATATTCTGCCACTGCTACTGGAGAAAGGCAATTGCTCATTGGAAATTTTATGCAGTACAAATTTTATTTGATTTGTGTATAGATACAAAATTAAACTTTTTTTGTACCTCTATCCATCCTTATTATTGTTGATAATTGGCCACAATTTAAAATTAAGAAGCAGAGGAAAGAGAAAAGTGAGGTATTGTTTTGCTTGAGAATACTTATTTTAAAATCGCTTGCTTAGAATCTTGTAAGAATATTTGGAAATAATGTGGTCTTCTTTTGTACATTTTAACTGGACATTTTAACAAAATCTATCTGAAGAGTATTGATGCATGATACAGTATTTCCTGCACAGGATCTGTGGGTTTTTAGATCAATAGCTTCAGGTCTAAAAGATGAGCACTTTCTGCCTGAAACAAAGGAATAACTTCTGGTATTACCTGCTGTAGAGAATGTTCATATTCGCCACTTCCTTGAGCATGATAAAGATCAATGTGGTGCTAAGAAGGTTACAGGAGGGTAGCAGATATTTTCCTGATTGCCCTGTGTTGTACAGTACCTGTCACAGGGTTGGTGTCCATGCAAAATAAGACACTTAAGATAATAATTAATGAATTATTAGTCGTAATTCTTTTTATTATAGTCATTTGTATGAATTAATACTGTCTCAGGGACCATACATGCAATCAGGAACTTCTCTGTGCTCCTCATCTAATACAAACAGATTTTCATGCAATACGTAAAGATGTATTTTTTACCTGAACTGCAGACTTCAGCCCCTGTTATGGTGTAGTCATGGCACCCAAAGTTAATATTCGGAGTGATGTGAAGATATGAAAACTGTTAATTCCCTATCAAAAAATCAGTCCAAAATTATATTACTATCTGAAGGCGCTTTTTTTTTTTTTTGTGCCCAATATGGGTAAAGGAAACCTTTTCCATTAATCTCTCCTTCCTGTAGACTAACAGTCTTGCAATACAAGGCCAACACAGAATCATGTCCTCAGCTTCCATGCACCAACATCATACACATTAGTAGGTAATGCTTTTGCTTAGTCTGATGTACTGCAAGTATGTGATTTACTGTACTTTTTGAAACATCCTTAATTTCTCATCAAGTTATGCTTCATGAACTATTTCTTTGGCATAGGTAATGCAGAATTGTCCCAACTTGCAGGAGAGTCTGGGAACAGCTCCCAGATAGCTGAGACGGGGGAGGACCTAGTCAAAGTACAAGCAGCTTTGCATAGATGACCTGTTTTGATTTGAACCAATTTCAGTTTACTTTTGGACTTTTTTTCTGTTTAAGTATAAAGGAAAGAGAACATCAAAGAACACAAGACACAGATCTGAAAATGGGCATCCATTCACTCTAGGGAAAAAAAAAGAATTGCGTTTCCCTTACATGCCCCTTCTCTCCAGCCTGTGTGAAACATTTCCTGATCCAGGAATTTCTGGGTTTTAAAAGTGTTGCTAATTCAGGCCTTTTAACACTGAAAACCACCTAAGATTGCTGGCAATTTGCATGCCTTAATGTTAGCCGGTTTTTATCTGGAATTTAGAATGTAGAGACCTGGACAAGCTTGAGAAGTGGACCCTTGAGAATGTCATGAGGTCGACAAGGCCAAATGCGAAGTCCTACACCCTGGACTGCGAAAACCCCCAGTATCAACACAGGCTGGGGAATGAAGGGATTGAGAGAAGCCCTGCGGAGGATGGTGGTGGATGAAAAGCTGGGCATGAGCCAACAATGTGCACTCACAGCCTAAAAAGCCAAATGCATCCTGGGCTGCATCAAAATAAGCATGGCCAGCATGTCAAGGGAGGTGATTCTGCCCCTCTGCTCTGTTCTCATGAGACCCCACCTGGACTACTGTGTCCAGCTCTGGGGATTCCATCCAAGAAGGACATGAACTTGTTGAACCCAGAGGAGGGCCACAAAAATTATCAGAGAACTGGAACACCTCTCCTGTGAGGTCAGGCTGAGAGAGTTGGGGTTGTTGAGTCTGGACAAAAGAAGGCTCCAGGGCGACCTTATGGCAGCCTTTCAATACTTAAAGTGGACTTAAAAGAAAGATGAAGACAAATTTTTCAGCAGGGACTCCTGCAATAGGACAAGAGGTAATGATTTCAAACCATTAAGTTATTTTCCAAAAGAATAGATTCAGACTAGATATAGGGAAGAATTTTTTTTTTTACTATGAGGGAGTGAAACACTGGAACAGATTGCCCAGAGAGGTGGTAGATGCCCTATCTCTGGAAGCCTTCAAGCTCAGGTTAGATAGTGTTCTGAGCAAACTGACCTAGTTGAAGATGTCCCTGCTCATTGCAGGGAGGTTGGACTAGATGACCTTTAAAGGTGCCTTTCAACCCAAACCACTCTATAATTCTATGAAGAAAAAAAGGAAGAAGTGTTACTGAGCATGGAGGGGAAGATTAAGGAAAAAACCCCAAATATAGTATTAATTTTGTAATGGAAAAGTATGAAAAAATCCACACTTACTGTTACAGAATATTTTTTTTTCAAAAAAAGTAAGATTTAAAATTTCATTGTGATTTACTGAATTGTTTTGAATTTGAATACCAAATACATTTTTGGAGAATTATTCCATAATGAAATGCTGTGCTATGATAACATATATGATAAAGTACATTATGATAAATTATATTTACTGAACATCTGACATTTTACTTCTCTTTAAAATTATTCTGTTTAAACTTCCTCAGTTGTGCAGTTAGAGATAAAAACATGCAAATTAAACACTTTTTTTCAAAGAGCTATGCAAATACTTTTTTACTCTTCATACTGAATAACCTACGTGATAGAATTGTGGCAATTTATATCAAAAGGAAAGATGACCCTCCAAGGTGTGTTGGCATTGTATGTAATCTGTTAATTTGTATCAAAAATTATTTAGACTGGAATAAAGCCTCTTAAAATAGTATATATATCTTGGAAAAGATAAATGATTTAACTAAACCATAGAACTACATAAATTATCTTTTCATTTTACCATGAAATGATGGTGAGAGCAAAGCTTTCCTATCAGTATCGGAAACACTCATTTCTCCCTGTGCATCATAACCTACTGCCTTGAAGGGGATAGAAATAAAACTGTAATTCCAACAAGTTCTTAATGTATTTGCAGTGTTTTAAAAAGATGGCAGAAGAATTATATATTTTTATTGGTAGCTTAAAGACTATTTTATATTTTGAAGTTTTCTCAGTCAGTAATTCATTGTAATATTTGCCTGGGTTTCACATGGTTTTACAAGCTACTAAGGAATCAAGGAATATATCTAAAGTCATAATTTCTTGAGGTTACATTCCAAAATATTTAAGATCACGTGGTAAGAAGAACTGAACTTCTGTTTTATCAAGGTTCTGACAAAAATGCTACAGTATCAAGAATTTCAAATAAAATTCTAAAAATCTCTTTAATACTTGCAGTATTTTCTCTTGTTGTCCAGAAGAAAGTGTGACATGCTACAGAGAACGGCATGCTTGAAAATTGTTTTGCAGTTGTAGTTCAATTATCTTTTTCTTACAGATTGACAATTAATCCTTTTTCAGAGGTATATTAAGTTCCAATTTGGCAAAAACTTAAAGCAGTACAGCAAATAATTTCAGACTCAGGGCTTTAAATACCTCTGAAAAAGAATTAATGGTTGTATCTAACCTGCAAGCATAAATGTGAGGGTGAAAAATTCAGGATCAAACATTTCATTCCTTTGTGATCGCAAACTGAATTCAGGTTCTATAGAGTTGAACAAAATTAAGGTTTCAGGTAGTTATTTTGGTTCAATTAGTGCTATTACAAAAACAGTTTTAGGAGGAAGAGATGCACAGTCTGTCAATTCAATATTTTCATTTTTTTAACAATGTCGTGCATGCGAAAAAATACTGCAAAGGAGTAGGCAAAATCACTTCTTACAAATCCTTCCCCTAATGGAAATTATTCTAGAAATCCTGTTTAGGCTTCTGTTCTCTGTGGGGCTTCTTGCATGGTCTTTTTCTGTGGTTTCTTTTGTTGTTTTTTTTAAATGTAATTTCTTATGCACCGAAGTCCAGGTCTCAGACCTCTTACTCAAGGCAATGGCACTCCCCATTTCCCATCTTCAGGACCCTGGGCTGGGGCAGTTTGGCTGGGATGGGAAACAGGGCTGCAGAGCCAGCCAGGAAGCCATGCACAACTGTCTGCCTTAGACTTCATTGCTCCGTAAATAATGATCATGCATTTGCATTCTCAGTCTCGTGCAAACACAGTATTAGTCTAATCTGCACTTCTGCTTCATCTCAGAATATGACTAGAATAACTCTTTTTTTTTTTTTTTTTTTTAATTGGAAAACGGCTAAAAGTTATTCCTGACCTTTTTATCTTGCCAGCAATGCCACTGCCTTTCTATTAATAACAGACTTTGGGGAGTGTTTCATCTGCACTGGCAGCAGAAGTGTTATTTCTTACTCAGTTTGGTATATGCAATTACAGTACTTTTCTGAAGTGCAAAAGACATCCATAAAAATCAAACCTATTTCCCTGCTTAACATCAGACAGTGAAGCAGCTCACTGCTGCTTCCAACTCACATTATGTTTTCCATCTTTTTGTTGAAACTCTGTCTGTGGTGATTGTCGATAAATGTTTGCTATCAGGTGAAGGACCTTCACTGAAGTGGCAGGAGTAATGTACTTGACCTAAGAGCATGTTAAGTTTGTTTGGCTTGGATGTTTACTGATGTCTTGGTTAAGACATTCATCTCCTACAAAGTCCTCCATTGCCAAGGTGTCTGTACAGAGGGACATAGTCCTTGAGGGCAATGCTAGTGGGAAGATGGAGAAGAGAAGAGCTGGTTTTAATTTCCTCAGAGGCCTTAATTTCTTCGCTTTGAATGGATAGTGCTAGAGAGGCCGCTTTCCTCTACCTGCTCTTCATGTGTTCTACAAGGTATCTGAGAGGTCGCTTGAAATTCCTGAATATCCCAGAGAGAAATAGGTATTAGTGGGGTTGCTTAAAAAGGAAGCTGGTGTTGGTGCATCAGGGAGGACCAGAGCATCTGCACTTTCAAAGGGCTCCCTGCGATGGTTGGTTCACTGTCCTCTCTTCATTCAGGTTTAGAAAAGCTATTGCTGGTTACAACAGGCCAAATTTCTCAGCAGGCCCAGCAGTGGCTCATCTTCCAAGTAGAGTTTCAGGTTGTCAATAAATTACAAGCTCATTTTACTCATTTGTCCAGTCTCTCTTTCCAGAGGGTTTCTCTTTCCCGTGCCAAGACATCCTTGGGGGGACATGTCTATTCACCTATGTGCTACACTCAGACCATGGCACACCATCACAGGGTTATTTTGTACATGTGGGTCCGAAATGGTTTTTGCAGGAGCACTGAGGTCCTGACCAGACCTCTCGGGGCAGCCACTGTGCTTTGTCTTCATCCCCAATCCAGACAGTCCCCTGGGAAGGGGAAGGGGGGGGTCCTCTCTCTCCGGCCGGCGGGACGCGTGGGTTTTAAGGCAAATTCTGTGTTTTCTGGGGGTGTTGGGACCCCGCTCGGCGGTTGGCACAGCAGGGAACGGGCAAAGCGCCGGTGAGAGGGGATCTACTGCCAGGGCT
>WTSP01003030.1:0-14456 GCA_025331215.1 Actenoides lindsayi
ATGGGCTGCCCAGGGAGGTGGTGGAGTCACCATCCCTGGAGGTGTTTAAGAGCCAGGTAGATGTTGTGCTTAGGGACGTGATTTAGTGGTTTTGATAGGGCTAGGAATAAGGCTGGACTTGATGATCTTGAAGGTCTCTTCCAGACAAAACTATTCTATGATTCTACGATTTTACATGACTTATAAGCACTTTTAGTTTTATTAAAAGCTGTACAAAATTAGGTATAATTAGATAAAACCTTACATCTGCAGGAATCTTGCTTTGCTTGATAATGATGATTTCATTTTGAGAAGCTGTTACAAAGGTATGGGGTTTTTACATTATAATAGGCATTTTACATAATTTTAATTAGATGAACACTGTAGACTTTTTAAAAGACCCAGCCTAACTTCAGGCTGTTCTAGGTTCCTCACTCTTTGGTATCTCTTATCTCATAGGTATATCTTCTTTGGAACCTGAAAAAGACTGCGGGAAACTGATGCTTGCGTTGGCTGGTGTTGGACCTGCTTTTGTGACATTAGCATCCTCACCCCAGCTAAAGGTGTTGTTGATGTCTGCAGAGCAGAGATTTAGCGTAAGTAAAATAGATAACAGTGCCCCGAATACCTTTAAATAGGCTTTGTTGTTAGTCTAGATTTTTTTTGTCTTGCATAGAAATCCTATAACAGGACAGTCTGCAAAAGCCATCTGCACAAAATCTACCTCCTGTTTTCCTGTGAGAAGAGGTGTGGATGCTCACGCTTTTCAAGCACACCTGTGAGAGGCACACACAAAATGGGCTGTGCTTTCCGTCTTCCTGACAATGCCATCCTAGAACAGAAGCAACAGCCCTATATGTTGAGGTCAAGGTTTTGTCAGAAAAGTTTCTATTTCATATATCAAAAACAACAACAGAGTTAATTATAACTGAATTCTTCAGTTCAGACTTGGATTAAAAACCATTTTCTGAAGGAATGGCATTAGTTATTGACTGCTCATCAGGTCAAGCTCACTACACCCAACTTAAACATCTCATCAAACTCTTACAAACAGCAAGTGTGTGGCAGCTCTGCTTTTGGCTGGACATGTATACGCTTTTTAGTATTAGTGTTTAAATAAAAGACAAAGCTGTAACAATTACAGAATCCATTAAAATTGTCAAAAAACTAACTGACAAGAGGTTATAACTGAAAAACACATGTCAGTCCTAGAGATATTATTGACTTATTATTGACTCCAGGACTCCCCTTTGATGAATGATGTTTTCAAGAGCCCAAAGCTCTGGAGACCCCTTGTCTGCAATGAGCAGTGTGACTACAGCCTGTGCTGCTCTACCCTTTCAATGGTGATGCCATATGATAAGAGAACAGACAACTAACTTAGCAGAGCAACAGCTGCTCTAGTGCGGTTTAGATGGTGGGCATCTCATCAAAATATGTTCTGGTAGAGCTGTGTGTATACCTGTGTATACCTGTGTACCTTAGTGGAGGTTGAGAGGATAATACTGTAGAAAATGAGAAAAGCATGTCACATTATCAAAATAATTACAACAAGATTAGAATACTTTGTTATGTCAGAAAACAAAAATAAATGGGTGTTAACTTGTAAAAGACCTCGTAACTTTCTCCTTTCCTTGATGGTCTGTTCTGTGCTCAACTCTATTTGCCAGATTTGTCACACAGCAGTCCCACAAGCTCAGAGTTAGTAGAAAAATTGTCCTAGGGTGAAATTGCTCAACTTACATAGTTGATATCAAATCGAGACTGAAGTGATTTATTGATTTACTAACACCACATAATTAAACAGTGATCAGTGAATTATGCATTCAGGATCAATATCAGTAATACAACAGGTAAATCACAATTTTAGATACTCGTGAAATATTACCAAACACAAATGGATGGGGAAAAGTAGCTCAGCCAGACCCACTACAATACTTTTCTGTAACTTGGCCCCAGAAGTGATAAATCACCCACAGCTACCAGCAGATCCAGCTTTCCTGGACATGGGGGTTCCCTGGCATGCTGGTATCTCCAACCTGGCACTCCAGTGTTTTGCTAGACTATCTCCAGTATGTCCCTGCCTTTCTTGTACTGAGGAGGCCAGTACTGGACACAGCACCCAGATGTGCTTCATCAGGACTAAGCAGAGGAGCAGGACCACCTCCCTTGACTTGCTGCTGCTGCTCTGCCTGATGCAACTCAAGGAGGCTGTTGGCTTTCTTCAAAGTGAGAACAACAAAGAACAATTTCAGTGATGTTTAGAAAGTTCTGATGTGGTTGGACCACACTCTCCCCAAGTAAAAGCTGCCCCTAAGCATCTAGAAACAAATATACAAGATTTTTCAGATTGTTAGTCTGCACTGTTGTCTATTCCACTGCATTTCCACTATTATTGTTTCCTGTACTAGGAAACCAAGGCTGCAGCTACATCCTTTGACACCAGTTTTTGAAAGTATATGGTGTTTTAAGCCACAATGCTGATTTTTTCAGCTAATGGTACTGATGTTCTGACTCACGATCCTTTCCTCCAAGTCTGCTGTGGGCTGGAAATGGCGGAACAGATGTGAGGGCAAGAGGTCATTTCTTATCTTCAGTGTGATATTCAAAAGACAGCACAGTAACATCCTTAATTTGGTGCCTTAATGGTGACTGAGCTTTTTTCCAAATCTGTGGTAGTAAGTACATGGTGTAGCTTCATGTTTCAGAGTTGTAATGTCCTGTACTGTTTGTTGCTCAGTACGAATGCTCTGGTCCTTCTGTCTGTCAGAGCTGAAAGCAGAACTGGACTTCATCTGCAAAATGATCTGCTAGTGTCAGCCCATCATGTGGTAGATAACCTTGCTGCATAAGCAACATGACTGACAAAGACTTCTTGGGAGACTTTGAATTTAAAGTCAAGAGGTCTGCAAGCAGAAGCCACGGCAGCTACTGGATAGTTTCAGACATGTTTTCCCATGGGCATTTCTATGAGACGTTATTTCCAGAGCTGGTGAAAGGAGTGAATCAACTGATACATCCCAGAACATTTCTCTTATTCTTTTGGGTCCTTCATAAAAAGCATAGGAAGCAATAAAAGCAGCCTGTCCCTAAAGAGAATCCATCAGCTATCTAACTGCATTTCCTTTCTTAAACAGAGTCAGATGCTGTAAAAGAAAGCACAAAAGACATTAGAAAACAGCCTTCCTACAATGAAAGCTTCTTCGTAATTCTCTATAATTAGAATGACTTTTGAATGAGAAACAGCCTGTACAATTTGTGCAGCCTGAGAGACTTCCGGCTCTGAGGAGCAATGAAATAATACCCGGAGTGGGCTGCATCAAACCTTCCGCTGCAGAATTAATTTTGTCTTCTGGACATTAACAGGAGTTTTGTGACAAATTCATAGAGTATTTGGTCAGAGGGGAACACTGTGATAACACAGTTTGCTCACTGTGTAACACAGACCGTGAAGGCTGACCTATGAATTCTCACACTTACACGGTTTCTGGTAGAGCAGTACACACTCTTTTGATCTTCTGTTTTGCCTTGGCTTCCTTTTGACCCTGGTGACAGCTTCATGTGCTACACTGGTCTCAAATCCAAATTCTGACTGATGCCAGCTGACAAATCAGAAGTTTCATGCTGAAATGCTGCTTGGTTTGCATCAAAGTTGGAGCCTTTGCAAGTTCTCCTTGCTATAATTACGTTTACACCAGCATTTACAGAGGATGGGAGGAAAACACGCTGCTGTTCCAAAACCACTATTATTTAATGTTTATTAAAAGCAGGGTATTTTGCCCCTTCACATATCCTCAAAGGTAATTTAAGCCTTCTATGCACATAAATACCTTATATAATGAAATTATCCACAGTTAATAGATGTCTCTTTTTAGCAAGTATTAATGTCAACTGTAAATAATGATTGTAATTATATTGCCCAAAGGAAACATGAAATGAGAGAGGTTTGTGGTTTTATATTTAGCCTACTAGTTAAGCTATATGCATACTGTGGCAATGCTGTAGTTTAGGACAGTGAAATTAGGTTAAATAAAATAAAAGTTTTGTTTGCTAAGAACGATACTGGGCCACTGGAGAAGTAAAGGGTGGAAAACTTTAGCAAAAATACCTTTGCTTATTTTGACTTTAATTACTACATTAGAATAAGCATCCAGATCAACAAGTGCTCATTTTCCCTTTGGAACACAAGACTTTGATGAAGGGTATTTCTAATAATAGGTCAGTGAAGACTATTAATTCTTAAAAAATCTGGCCCACTTGGAACACCTACTGATTTTAATGGAAGATAGAGAAATTAGTAGCTTGTTATCTTTTACCATTTCTGTTTCTTCTGTTAGCCACCAGTGACTTGAGCACAAAAACTTCTTCGCTACACAAATAAGTGATGGGAATCAAAACACACAGAAGACATATTTCAAACTAAGTTTGTAAATTCTATGTTGTATTAGCTCCTGCAGCTTCTAGAGCAACTGCAAAGGATGCTCTACATTGTGGTACACATTTCATTCCTATTTTATACTTTGCTGCAGAACTTGCATCTACTTAATACTTTCACCTGTCTCCTGATGATACCCACCATGTATCTGATAGCCCTTGGCTTCTCTTAAAATGAGCACATTCTACCTCCCAGTCTAGTAAGCTATTTTCATGCCAGTGGAGTAGAGGATGGGGATAAGAAAGAGGGTCAGGATGAAGCTGATTATAGGAACATCATTCAAAATTTATTCAGTATTTCACTTCTGTAGACTTCCCTTTCCAGTTTTTCTTCATGTCTTTGACTTTAGTTCTTCCAATGCAAATACAAATCTTATAGATCTTAGAATATGGAAATACTGTGGCAATTTTCACTACTACTTTATTATTATACATTAGCAAGGACGTAAGATTCATAGACAAGTGATTGCATCATTGTTTTACTTTAATGGACCTATTATTTCCTATCTCATCCACCACAATCCAGTTCTGGAGCAGGTTTCAAAGCAAACTGAGAGACTCCATCTTATAAATTCTGCCTTTTGTTTACAACAGCTATCTCAGTCTGTAAGTAAAACTCCAGCTGGAAAAACAAATACACTATGTGGCACACAATAAACAAAAGAGACGCTTAATACTACATTTGTGAACTTGTCTATTTGCTATACAATGCTAAATGACTTAAAAGTCAAAACCAAAAATCGTCTGCTCCGCTGCTCCTTGTACTTGCTCTCTCTCTGCTTTTTAGCCGTAACATGTCCATGACACTGCGTGCATAGATGTCTCGCAAATTAACATTGATATTTGAATCGCTGGATGAGTTCTTCATGAGTTTCTTTAAAGCTTCACGCTGCCGAAGAGCAGCTTCTTTTATCTTCAGTGTAAAGTAACAGGCAGAAAAACGGTCATTTATTATAGCTATTGGCAAAGCCAAAACCAGTATTCCTGACAGTATACACATGAAGGCCACCACCTTACCAATGGTTGTGTCTGGTCTAATGTCACCATAACCAACAGTTGTCATGGAAGTTGTTGCCCACCACCAAGCACCAGGTACACTTGTGAAGGTTGTGCCTGGCACACCTTGCTCAACGAAGTACTCCACAGTGGAAAATATAGAGATTCCTACAGAGAGGAAAAGCAGCAGAAGGCCAACCTCCTCGTAGCACTGTGCGATGGTCATCCCAAGAGACCGCAAGCCTGAAAAAGAAATGCCGTCAGTAAGTTGATTCACGTAGCTGTTGTCATGACTTCGCAAAACATCTCTGAGACAAATGCTGACTGCCGTATGTTTTTCTTTGACTGCTAGTGAACGTGCCTTAAGAAAAAGAGGTACTGCTCTCAACACTACTGGGAAAATGTGACTTAAAGAAATAGATTAAAATATTAGACTGAACCACTGCTATCATCTCCATTTCCTTAATACAGAGCATAGAAATTCTCATTACTTATCATTTGAACTATGTACATTTAGAACTTAGAAAACCTAACCAATCTTGATTTAGTAATTGGCTATAATAGAAGATCCAGCACAGTTTTTAATGTTATCTAAATAACCATTTAAAAACACCTGATTTCTACTTTGAGTCCTTTGAGTCTGAATGGGCCAAGATCCTGTATTCCAGCCATTGTTGTATTTTTCTTTTGGACCAAGCAACCCTCAAGTTACCAAATTCATGTTCCCAGGTGGGTGATTAGAGCCCAGTCCAGGCACTCAGTAGCTTTTTCTTTGCTGAAGACTTTTTCCAATCCTTTTGTAGTTTTCAGTGCATTTATAGCTTCTCTTTGACTCCTCTTTCTCCTCCAAACCTACCGATGTCTTTATCTGTAGACATCAAAACAAATATGGTATTCCAGCAGCAGCTGTACTTGGGCCAAAACCAGAGATGGCAAAGCCTCCCAAAGCTAACCTGGTACTCTACTAATTCACTGATGTACTGCACCAGGTTGTTCGTGTGCAGCCGACCACTCTCCGTACCCCCACATTCCTCTTAGGGCTGCTGCCTCAAAGCTGCCTGACAAAGCAAGCAGGAAAGTAAATCCAATACCAGTGCAATAGATAAATGTTGCACACATAAACAAAGAAGGAAGATAATAGGGTATCAACTCCGCTGAGACACGGAGGGGACTGAAATTATATTTTGAATCGCACGTGATTTTGGATTTGTTTTTAATACTGTTCTTTAAAAATGTTTTGTTTTATAAATGAGAAAAACACAATCCTTATGAAATACCACACTTCTAACTCAACTAGTGTTTGCAAAATAGTTTATTGGAGCTCTGCCTCGCTTGCAGACTTCATATGCTAATTAGTGTAAAAAGCAGTTCTTTTTGCTTTTCTCTCCTCAATCTCAAACTACAAGATGTTAAAATTTCTTCTTGCTCCTGGCTTTTTCTTTTCTCCTTCAGGTCTATTGGGTTTTAAAGTTTTTATGTACAGCAAACAGTGGAAGTACACACTAGAGTTTGTAGGGAATGTTTCCTTTTTTAATGTTTTCTTCTACCAACTCCAGTTAAGAACTTACCCATATCCAGGCTTCATATTACTATAACTATGATCTGTTGGTTAGAATGTTTATTATAATGATATAGTTTAAATCTGCAACACAAGGGGAATAAGATATATCAGTGTAATATTTTCTCAGTTAATATGACTACCTCCACATTTTGAAAATGCACTAATATCAGCAGTGCAAAAGCTGTGTGAGACAATTGGAAGGATCCAAATCAAACTCTCATCTGCCAAGGAGGTTATTATCATCTACTGCCCTGTAAAACTTCCTACTGAACAAGGTAGAAGCATAAGTTCTTTCAGGTGACACAGGAAGAAGGCACTCCAATTTAAAATTACGTCATTAAAACAAAGATACATCTCTTCATGTCTTCAGATGAAGCCAGGAGACATTTTTAGACAAATCTATGAATCAGACAAGTTACTGGACTCCCCAGCTCATTCTAAGTGGGAATTGGGGTATTCAAAACAATAATGTATACTACTATATTATTCTGTAACTTTTAAAAATGTCTCCGAGCCATAGCACACAGCCAAGCTAGGGCTGTTCCAGCACAGACACCTCAGCAACTCCTGTGACATCCTGTGAGGACTCCTTGCCAGGAGCTGTAACAGCTCGGTTACTTGGCTTGCTGGAGTAGCCACGGTGCTGTAACAGAGCTGGCATAGGGCAGGTAAGGAGCCCCAGCCTTGGGGCCAGCAGGAGGAAGGGGAAGTGTTTCTGCCATGCAGGTCAAGCTTCATCACTCTACTGACCAAAGAGACTTAGCAATACAAGCTGTTGTTTGGGACTTTCAATTTGCACACTGTGTTTAAATAATCCTGAAGTTTTAGCAATAAAAGTGATGAAGTTTTCCTTTTTCATGAATCCAAAGGCAACACATCCTGACATATGCTACAGCCTTCTCTCAAACATATGCCCATTGCCATCACAAATTAAGATGCTCACATCCTACTTCTCCTCAAGGAGTCAATCTGTAAGTGCTTCCCAGAGGAGGACCAGCAGGACTTCACACAAAACATGGCCCCAAGAGGAAGCTAGCATCTGAGGAGCATCAGAGAATGTGAGAAATGCAGATTCAGTTCTCACCTATTCTTGCTGCCACTCAAATCCAGAATGTTAACATCTCAGAAGAGTGGTCTCACCCTCTAGCTACACATTTTCTCAATAGAAGTGCTACACTAGAGGTGCTTCTCAGTTGTCCCTTGATGAAGTATACCACTTTGCATAATTACACACTCACACCAGTCTAGCCTAAGAATCTCTAGACGTCACATCGCTCCTAACAGGGTTCAGCTTTCAAAGGGGCAGAAATTATTATTTCATTTATTTTCCTGTCCCTTCCCCACAAAATGGGTTGTTGCCATTTCTTTAATGAAAATAATTGGTATGTTTTTTCCTAATTAGTTTCTGTCTCTGACAGCAGATCCAGGCTGCTGTTGTGATGCCAACTTTACTATGGATCTATGCAGTGTTACAGAGATGTTCTCCTTGTGATTGTGAACGCTCCTTCTTGGTGAAAGAGGAGAAAATTTGTGGCTTCAGGCAAGTTATCTCTTGCACACTGATCTTGCACTCGTCTTGCCACACAAATCAGGAGAGCAGCTTATGAAGGAAGCTCTGCCTGGTCTGAGAGTGCAGAAGTCCAAGAGAAGCTTCACTGGGAGGCAGCTTTAAGCTGCCAGATCCAAGGCAAGGGAATAGAAGAGTTGCAAGGGCCACCCCTAAATGCTGAGATTTATCAGGACTGCCTAGGTATGTGCAAGGAGGATAGTCTCTGTGTATGGTACTTGGGGTTCATCTTTTATTAGCAGCTGTGGTCAAGGATGTGTTTAGAACCACATCAGCAAACTCTCTTCTGCTACATATCACTGGTGGTCAGAAATAGGGCTTCAGATGTGCTAGCTTATGTTTCTATTTTGATTTATTATGGCTATGTTTCATCTTAGTAGCACCACTTCCTCCAACAGAAGATCAAAACAGTGACTTTCTACATTTAAATTATACAGATTTTAATAAGTGTTCTGGGCCTAAGTGGGCACCAACTGAACCACCAAAGAAGCAGGCACAGCAATGGTAATGCTGCCCTTGATGGTTTAAATAGCTATATATGTTGCTGCTTGTATGTTGAAACTAGTACTTTGGTTGCAGTAGATAGAGTTCACTTCCAGCTTTGGAGACTAGATTTATATACAATTTATATAATTTTCTTCTACCTAACAGGGAACTACTAAACTCAATGGCACTCAGTATTATGATATAAAATGTGGTAATATTTTAATCAATTTAAGAATAAATAGACACAAAAGTTTAGACCATCCCTGAAAGTTAATATACCTGAAATTAACAGTTATTATACAAACATCTGAACCATCTGTTTTCAAGCTGATAGAAAGATCCATAGAACTAAGTTTCATGTATTCATTTTCTAAGAATAAAATGTGATAAACTGGAAACTTTTAAACTAGAATCAACATACTTCTGGATTGCTATTTTGTTATTCACAGAAAGGTGCCTTGATGAATTCAAATCTTTTTCTTATTTTCAAAAAACAATTAGAGGGGAATGTATTCACATCACAGCTACCATCAAAAGTGGGTAGCAGCCTTCTTGCAAACATGCCTGCCCCAAACCCTGCAAAAAATATAATGAACCAAAACAAAGTGACAGACTGAATCATTACAAGCTTCCTTTTGCCTGCTTTCTAAGACACAGTTAGGCATCAGTATTAGGCAAGGAAGATTAAAATACTTCCCTATGCTCAGTAGCATTCAGACTATGCTTCAGACTATGCTCAGTAGCATTAAAGCTACTCCCTGCCATTGGTTCTCTGCCCTTCAGTGAGAACAAAAACAGGAAGACATTCTGCTGCTGTGAGCACACTAACTCCTGCTGAATGGGGGTCAGTTCACAAAGAGGATGGAGATGGCTCTCCGAAAAAATGGACAGCCATCAACCCATTGCTGCCTCATAGCTGGAAATCCTGGAAATGTATGGTGAGTGCCACGTAATAACGATCATCACCATCTTCAGAACAGGCTAGTAAAGAGGGACATAGACCATGATCTACTATTAGGATGTAACTTTTCAAAGCTCCAAGTGTGTTGGCTGAACATTTCTCCTGTCAAATTCAGCACCATATTCAGCACTGATTTAAGTGGGAACATACTTAAATCATTTTGAAAATGCCAAGCACTGGACAACATCATGGCATGGAGAGGGTGTGGTGGGAGTACAGCTTTTATTCTTTCATATAGCCAGGCATGCACATGTCACGATGTAGTAATAAAAAATGAAGTAAACACAAGGGGAAATGTAACACCTTCCAATCACTTCCAGCTTCCACTGACAAATTTCCACTGAAAAAAATGTTACCTTTTATGCCTTCCTTTCACCACTCAGAGTGAACATAAAAGTTCTCAGAAATGCATTTCACCTACCACCCGACCCCTGCTTGCTGTTCATCTGTCTGCTGACCTGTCAGGAATGCTTAGAGGCAAAGGGCCTCACACCAACGGGTGACTGAACCTGCCGCCGTGGCTCTGTGCCACTAGTAAGCAGCCTCCAGCTGTGCTCCACATACCACACAGATACCAGTGTGTTCAGTGGGGCCTGAGAGCCCCTCAACACTTACACTGCCTGCTAAGATTAATTTAAAACAATTTTCTTGAAACACTCTCTACCACAGTTGTTTTCAGGATCTACGAGGTAGACAAAATCATGATATATTTATTTGTATATACTTTTTAACAAAACAAATTGTGACAGGTAATTATAAGTGGTCATTAGTGGGCCTCTGATAATACAAAGAGTGTGGGTCAATCTCTGCTTCTTCCCTTGCTCCATCCCTAATAAAATCAACTCAAATACACATTTGGAACCTTATGACATTGAATGTCTGGTGCATGATTTCCAGCATGCAACTCTGGGGCCTGTTTTTGTAAATGTTCTATGCAAACAATATGCCCTGGCTTTACAAAGAGCTAAAATTTACCAGAAAAGGCCCTTGCACCTCAATTATCAATGTCCAAAAGTAAGATTTTTCACAAGCCACTACTGCTAACAGATTGGGTAAAAAAGCTTAGGCAGAAGTGCACACAAAATGGAGGAATGTGCCTGGGGAAACTCTTGCAGGCAGCAAAAATAAGCACTACCGCTGCCATGGCCAAAGATACCTGTGGAATGTCTTCCCAGCTTCAACATCCGCAAGGCTCTGAGCAGTCTCAGTACTTGGACAATGCGCCCCACGTTCTCCAGTTCTTGGGAGCTCTCCCCACCACACAGACTCTCCACCAGCAGGGTGATGTAGAAAGGTAAAATAGCAAGGAGGTCTATGATATTTGCTACACTCCTCAGAAAGCGGCACCGATCCCGTGCACACAGGAACCTCAGAACAAACTCCACAGTGAACCACGCAATGCACAGGTACTCTAGGGCATCCAGTAGCGGTGGTGCCAGCCAGCTGAGCTCTACCGAAATCAAAGCCATGTTGGCAATGGACACAACAACAAAAGCCATGGACAGAGTGCCAAAAGTCCTGGCTGCTACAGAGGAGCCAGGCTTTTCCAAAACCTCCCAAAGTTTCTGTCTGACACTGGGGCAGAGGCTACCAGAAAAGTCCTCTTCTTCATCTTGGGCATCCAGTTCTTCTGCATCTTTCTTGATGTCCAGGGCTTCGCTCAGCTCCTTCCTCCTGAAGTACCTGCCCAGGAATCACCCCAAAGAGATTTTTAATACCAATACACGTACATTTCCACTACCATATGAGGCATAAGAATACACATTAAAACATACCTCATGTGAGCTCAGAAAACCCTGATGTCAAAAACATGGTTGAAGATTCTATTAATTGTGCAGAGTAATTTTATTCTGAAAGAGTGTTATTTATATGGATCATGTTGACTACAGTAGGGTCTTCTGCATGACTAACATGCATTCCTGTAAGCAATCCTGGCACAACTAGACCTTCTGTTTCTAAATGCTCCTCAATTTTATTAATTATATTGCATTTTTATTACCTTGGTGTGTATCTGCAATACTAAAAGGGAAGGCATAATAAAAGCCATGCAGTTCATGGATGAAGTTCTGATCGATACATGCTAAGATGACAAGTTATCTTTCTTTCTTTAAATGTATGGGTCCTCACAAAGTGCACAAGCATCTGTGCTGAGTAAAACTTAACGGGTTGGAAATGTAAGGCTGAGTGTTTTGTGAGAGCAGGAGTGCATTTACAGAGCAATTTCATGAAAAACATTCCAAAAGTACACGAAAAAAAAATCCTTTTGTGTCTATATTTCCTGACTGCTGCAAATCTCAAACCTTAGACAAAGGGACTAAGCAATTTTGCCTTAATTTGATACACAGTTACTTCTGCTTATACCAAAGAGGTCTGTAGCTCCTTGCATCACCAAGGAAGTAGGAGCTTTCAGTTACACCTACCAGGGTAGGAAGAAAGATGAAAACTAGGATCCAACTCTCCCAGTTGCAGAACTGGACCATGCCAGGGTAGGATAACTTCAGTATCCTTTTTAGCTGGGGTTGCTTGATCGTTTCTTTCTAATATTTTTGACATGACCGCTTTAGATAAAAAATTACGCTCTCTAGAGAATTCACTTCTTCAATAAAAACAAACAAACTGTTAATGCCAAAAATGGTGGGGAAAAATTAACTTCATATAGAATTAACAGAAACGTCCTGGGGGTGGTTCAGTCAAAATCCACCTCGTTCCTAAGCTGCCTGTTACAATTTGTCTCCAGTGAGCCATGTTCCCACTGTTGCTGCCCCCTCCCTGTAAGCTGCTACATCCATGTGTGATGCTTCCCAGCACAGTTCCTCCTGGAGCCATGCCACCCACACTCAGCCTGGCAGGTGACCACCCCCTCTTCTGCCTCTTCAGCTTGGATCTGCCAATCCTCCAGAATGGAAAGTACGGGGTGAGGAGGCTCCAAACCCTCCCAGAACCATGCCTGACTTCACATCCCACACCACTAACTAGGATAACCCCAAACTGGATTACTGAAGGGACATCTCTCCTTTCACAATCTTTTTCATCTCCAACATTGTCCAGAGCCAGTCCGAAGCCGGTGCAGGTCAACCCAGACACTCCTTCCTTTAGGATACCACTATCTTGACCCCATTGCCAGCCTGTCCCTTAATAAAGGTCAACAGTGATCTCACCCAACACATCTCCTCTCATTTTTAACATACATTCACCTCTACACCAGTATTCGGGGCTGAACTCATCCAGCTTTGAGTACACTTTTTTCAATTCTCAGCTACGTCATCTATGCCAATTGCTGGGCCTCTCACCTGAACGTCCCTGCATGCGAGTCAATGCTGAGCTCACCCAACCCACTATCCTGCACTTTGCATCTTCCCACAACTCACCGGTCTCTGCAGCAGGAATCAATGCTGAGCTCATCCAAACCCCAGTACTGGATCTCTTGGAGGAAGGAGAGTGCACAAAGTTGCTCCATCACATGCAGCCTCCCTGTCTGGTAGTAGTTCAGGATGTAGCGAAATGCCTGTGAGCTCCGGTCAAAGAAATATTCATTCTCCACAAGGTTGGCATCATCACAAAGCTCAAGAAGGCCAGAGGCCACATCCCGGGCAGCAGAGACCACTACAGCAAGTTTGCCAAGACGGGTGTCAGGGTAGCAAGACAAAGTTTGCTGGGACATCACAAAGCGGCTGCCTCCTACATTGATAGTAAAGCAGTCCAAGGAGGGAATGGCCTTCTGAAGCAGGGGCCCCTGCTCTTCCTCACTGGAGAAAACACTGGAGTCCAGGGAGCCCAAGGATGTGCTACTCCTTGGCTCCTCCAGGGATGCTTGGGAAGAAAGAGACATGCAGCAGGGAGGCGACTTCATCGTGTAGCTGCCAGCAGCAGCCCACACTACTGGATCGAAAACACAACAGAGCTGCAGGGAAGACTGCCCCGCGGGAGGGGGGCGGCCGGGCCAGCCGAGGAACGCAGCGCTTCGCTTTTGCTACCGTCCCAAGGACACTTCACTGTCCCCGCTTCCTCCGAGCGATGCCTCCATCCGAGCCGAAGGCAGCCCAGCGCTGCTTGCACCTGTGAGGATACAGAAGGAACAACGGTACCCGGGACGGCTTCACCTCGTGCTGTCCGCGCCGGCAGCCGTCGGGAAGCGCCCGGCACCATCTGCCCGCGACAGCCCCTCCCCTTCAGCGCTCCCCTCCAGCCGCCGGGTCCAAGGCGGAGGAAACCGACCGCAACAACACAACCCGGAACACCGCCTTCAGCACGGTCTGCGGGCAGCCAGCGTCCCCCCGCCGCGCCCCGACAGCATCCCGAGGGGGTGCGCAGCCGCCCCGCCTCACCCCCCACCGCTCCCTCCTCGGCCGCGGGGCAGCCTCCCCAGTCCGCGCTCGCACTTCGCCCGGAGCAGCTGCCTAAATTGCCCCTCGCCGCCAGGGCGGCCGCCGCGGCCCGGGCGCCCCGGCGCGGATGCCCCGCCCCGGCCAGCC